>JAECUM010005266.1:0-154505 GCA_016617855.1 Megalonaias nervosa
ATATATATATATATATATATATATATATATATATATATATATACTCACCCCCATGTACAGAGATTATACTGCATCAAAGGAAGAACTTTAAATTGCTTTCAGAGGTAGACACAAATTGAGTAAGTTTTTAATTTTGTTTGATGCAAAAAATACATTGATTTTGTGTACATGTTTGGCTTCAGGATGCAGTTGACTTGAAAAAATAACTAGGTTTACTATATGGAAATATGTGTTCATAATTAAAATATATTTTTTCAGTGGCATGACTGCCTCAGTTAAGCTTGAAATATTTATTTAGCTAAAGTAAATTATTGGATTTCTTGTCACATAAATTGTCTACTTTGATAAATGAATTTTTAAAAACAAGTCTCAGATAAATTTCAAAGATCTTCATTTATTTTCCATTTTTAAAGCATATCATAGTATAATGGTAGTTGTTAAGTACAATTAATCCTACAAAAATTCTATCAAACAAAAAACCTTCAATATAACAACAGTACACATACACAAAATTGTAACCACTTTGTCTAATAACTGACATTCAAAGTGCAATTGATTCATGTGTATATGAATGATGTACATCAGTATGAAATAAAAATACCAATACATTTGTTGTTTGTTAATCCATGTACACAGCACATGTCTGATACTGCAGAAGCATGAGGAACTTTGTTCTTTTTTCATTCACAAAAAGGACATCTGCAAAGAGAAATGCAAAGAAGATATTTTGTGTCTCGGTCAATAAACACAAAGTGGATCTAATACCTGTGCTGTTTGTAGCATTAATCAGTATCAAAACTAAATACCATTGAAGATCCAAGGAGATTTCTGCTATTGTTAATAGATACCAATGGTACAAGGCCAATTTATAATTGCATAGATCCAAGACTACATAAGATATCAAAAATTGAAGTCCGTTTTTCTTTAAATAGTAAAACTAAAATGAAATGATTCCTTTTTTTTTCTAAAATACTGTTTTGTTTGTATGATGGTGTGCCATTATAAAGAATGTGAAATTCTACAGGGAATGAGAAAAATATTATTTGTACCGTTAGATCCTTAGCGATAAAGTCTGGAATATTTGCAATGATGATACATTGTAGTTTGTTGTTTTAGATTAAATTTTTACTCAACTACTTGCTCTTCAGAGTACTATATCTTCTCAGTCAAGCTTTTAGTTGGCTAATGCAACATTGTTCCAACCATCATAGTAATTCAAAGCACATGAAACAAATATTATAACTTGACTAGTCCACATGTTCCCCAGTCATGTCCACAGCTAGATACAGTGCAGTTCCCCAGTCATGTTGCCCACAATTAAATATAGCACAGTTCCCCAGTCATATTTTTCACAGATAGTTAAAGTGCAGTTCCCCAGTCATGTTGTCCACCGCTAGATATAGTGCAGTTCCTCAGTCATGTTTTCCATCGCTAGATGTAGTGCAGTTCCTCAGTCATGTTGTCCACAGCTAGATATAGTGCAGTTCCCCAGTCATGTTGTTCACAGCTAGATATAATGCAGGTGCAGCCAGTAGCTTTTAACATGTATTATTTACAAAGTGATGATAAAAAAATTAGAGTTAGATGTAGCACATATAATTGTATAAGCTTAATAAATTGGAAGAGAGGAAGAGTGCATCTGCACTTTAGGAATACACTATATATATTGTCAGGAAACAGATTTTCAGCAGTGTGTTTGACATGAAAATCTTTTATGGATCACAGAATTGTTGGAGATTATATTTAAATGCACATAAAAATTTATTTTAAAGCTGCATATTTTGCACAGAGGAAAGAATTTTTTTCAGTTACAGACAATATCTATTATAGATGGAGATACTTGACTGTATCAGTCGTATGCTGCTGCACTTTTTTTTTCACCCTGACCTTCAAAAGTTATATTAATTAAATAATTTACTAAGTCTTGATGACTTTGGGTATAAGTATATTGAACTTTGAGCAGGTAGAAACCTAAGTATCTGTTGATTTCAAAGATGCAATCGATCTGGTAGTGAATGCAGTATCTTTAGATTTCAAAGGTGAAATAAATCTGGTAATTAATGCAGTGCAAAATTAAAATATCTCTTAAATATGTAAAACAAATTTTACATAATAATGCAAATAATAATATTCTTTTTATTTTATTATGATTCATGTTATTTATCTTTATGTTTGTTGAGAGACTAGTCAGTAGCACAAGTCCCCAGAAATATGGCAGTCTTCTGTAAGAGGCTAATGCATTGTGTCATCAGAAATATGCCATTTTCTGTGAGAGACTAGTCAGTAGTAAGAGTCCTCAGAAATATGGAAGTGTTCTGTGAGAGACTATTGCTTAGTAAGCCCACTGAAATATGGCAATGTTCTGTGAGACTATTGCATAGTAATTCCTGAGAAATATGGCAATGTTCTGTGAGAGACTTGTCGGTAGTAAGTCCTCAGAAATATGGCAATGTTCTGTGAGAGACTATTGCAGAGTATGTCCGCTGAAATATGGCAATGTTCAGTGAGAGACTAGTCAGTAGTAAGTCTCCAGAAAATATATTGATGTTCTGTGAGAGACTTGCATAGTAAGTCCTCAGAAATCTGGCAATGTTCTGAGAGACTACTCAGTAGTCAGAAACATGGTAGTGTTCTGTGAGAGACTAGTCAATAGTAATAGGCCAGTATTAGTTCTTGACTTACGTAAATATAAATCACAAAACTATTGCTAGTTTGGCATAAAGAATATATTTGCAAATGTTTTTGCTGAAAAAATACAATGAAGTATTACTGTATTTGAATGAGATAATAATATATAAATGGAACAAAAATAGTCATATTTCTGTCCCAGTTGCTAATATTGTGTAATGCATTTTGAGTATATTAAATGTGTGATGAAAAATGATATAAACTTGTGATCTCAAAGTTCATTAAATTCAGAAAAAGAATATTGATTTCACCAAGTGCCAAACACACTGAAAGCAAAAGAAAACATTTTCAAAATTTGTTGAAAATGGATGTTCAAGGTTTTTATTTTTTTATATATGTTCATTTGACTTTTGTTTAGTTGTTTGCTGTATAATTACAGATGGGCTTATTTGTTGGTCTTGTAATTGCATTAATTGGGAACTTTATTAAATCTTTTATCCACTTGATTATTCACTGTATATTTCATAATTTTCCTCGTTTTGGAAATGGAAAAATTTCTCTTGTTCCAGTTCTCTGATATATGACATTACTGAATACACATTTTATTCTTTCACCTCAGTAATGTTAAATTAAAAATGTAGAATACATTTTATTTATTTTCTTTTAAGTTTTATGTGAAATGTAAATAACTGAAACACTGTACATAAAAGATTCCAGAAAATTATTTTATTACTGAGGAAATATATGTACATGTAAAGAATTCAACTGAAAGGTTGCTGCTTCCTTGCTCTGGATAATTTATGATCATTATTAATTTCCCATACTCTTAGCATAAATATCTTAAGAGTTTGAAATTGTCGGCAATATCACACTACCTTCATCAGCCACAAATGTTGATTACGTGATTTATAATTGAATTACCGCTCATCTACGCCAGTCTCCTCGTATCACGTGACCATTATAAGTCACGTGATCAACATTATTCGTTGATGAAGGCAGTGTGATATTGCCGTAAATTTTGAACTCATAAGATTTTTTTGCATTGTTGAAACAATGCTTGTTTGCATCATTGTTCTTTTCAAACTTATCCTTGTAGAATTCCATTTTCTTTAGAATATCTGAAACAGTAGATGTTACTATGCCAAATTTTTCTTCTAGTCAGCCCGGCCCTAGGGCAAGGCGAACGAGGCAACCGCCTTGGGCCCCGCGCTTCTCCGCAATGCAATTTTTTTGCTTGGGGTCCCGCGCTCATCGCTTGCTGCTTTGGGCCGCACATGCTAGGGCTGGGCCTGCTTCTAGTCTCTTCAGTGTAGGTTTTGGCACAGATCCATACTCACTGATCAGACTAATTTTATTCTGTAAGAATAATTTAATCATGTGATGTTTGTCTGTTCGTTCTGACATCTTGACATGTGAATAAAGACAGATGACAGTCATGGGTAGTTAAATACATGTATGTAGTGATTTTTCTCGATTGAAAATCAATTGAGTGGATTGATTTTTAATATACAAATTTAATACAAAAGCGTGTCTGGGGGCTTAGGATTGCAATAATTTGATATGTAGCTGAAGTGGACAAAATTTATATTTTGTCTGTTTACACATTATTGTATTGAAAACATTAAATAATAGGATATATGATCACATACTTAGAGCTCAAATTACTGTGTGATTGAAAAGAAAATGTGCTTTTTAGGTTCATTAAACTTGTTTACTAGCAGATACATTTTAATTCAATATTGTTGTTGTTCAGTTTCACCGCGAAAAAGGTCACTAATGGTCTCGCGACAGTGTGAACTGGGACTCGGCTATGGACTGGTGTAGAGACCATTCCATGAGGACTACCTTGCCTCTCCTGGACTGACTGGCGGGATATTTTCTCATTTCCACATTGTTTATGGAGTGTAAAAGAAACGTTTTTTTTTTTCCTCCAATCATTAGAGTATCATTATTTTTCGGCCTGTCATATGTTATTTATCTAATAGAATCAATTACGGTTTGATGCAGGTTTTCACGAGCTCCTTTCCTTGAACTATACGTCCAGTAATTTGATTGGATTCATGCTGACGAAGTTTACTCACCACCTATGCTTAGATTACATCTTTCTGTAAATTGTCATCATGATGCTCACTTGCACTTGAAGTTGCATGGATGTCATCGGTTTTCCACTGTAAAAAAAAACAACAACAGAAAAACATCTTGCTGTTTCAATATCACTATCACCGTGTGTCCACGCAATGTTTAAATATAACTTATGCCGATACGCTGAGTTTTGTTTTAAACAAAGCACAATAGTTCATTTATTGTCATGTTTTCAGAAGCATCCTCGTTTTAAGAGCGTCCAGAGATGGGTTTTAAACAAAGCACAATAGTTCATTTATTATCACGTTATCAGAAGCATCCTCGTTAGAAGAGCGTCCAGAGAATGGGTTTACGCGCACGCTGATACGGTCATCAAGCTGTAGGAAGGTGGGTGGGAGGGGGCGGTTATAACACCATTATTGCTTTGAGTACGGGAACTCATAAACTTTTTATTCCACATTTTGCAGATAGAAAAATATCACCACGACAAAATTTCTGACGTATTTGTTCTACAATCTTCACTTTCCTATTTTTCCCCTAAAGACTCCGAAAGATAAAATGACAACACAAAAAAGCAAAGATACAACACGTAGCGCATGGCGTCCATCATTCTTAAAAAAAACTAAGTCGAAACTTGACGTCTTTTTGGGATACCAGAAAAATAAGGGAGTAGAAGGCCAGATACTGGTCGTTTTCTATCTTCTCTACTGTGCCGTTCCGCAGAAGGGTGTGTACCGCTTCACTTAATTGAACCAGATTTGATAGGTGAAATAGAACGCTGTCCTTGAAATATGAAAGTGATTTCGAAAACGAAGCTGCTAGCCAGGGACCGGATGGGGGGGGGGGGAGTCCGGACACTCCACCCCACCCCCAGTTAAGAAAAAGTACATTCAAAAGTGCAGTGGTCACTTGTCACTAGAAATTTGAGCATCGTTTTGTTCTTGCGCACGTTTATTCGGTATTATGCAAACTTTGAGTAAATAGATACACAGACTTTTGCTTTTTGGTGCCTTTCAATGAAAGTCGGGACCCTTTAGAAATTTTGGAAACCTCTCCCTCCAATACCTTACCTAATCTGGCACTGTAGCCTATCCTTAGAACAAAAAAGAACCAATGAATCTTCAGTGATGCTCAATCAAAATTTTGAAAGAAGGTTAGCCAATCATTCACAGCTATCTCGGGAAAAGGGATACACGGCAGGAGATGGAGCGAGCCTTTTAGGGCTGTCCCTCCTTCCTTTGGGACGCTCAAACCTTTTCCTGAAGCCCTTCCCACCACCTCATCTAGCTACAGACGGGCAAGAGTAAGGCTTAAATTTGGATTGCTTGCTGGACTGATGTTGAATCTCTTTGAAGAACTTTACTGAAGTCACCAAGGGGTGATTAGGATGAATATGCTTCGTGGCAGAGTCCGACGCACCAAGAGAGGATGCGAGGAACTGGTGTTCTTGGTCCTTCGGGTACTGGGATGCCACGGAGGGTATGAGATCTCCGAAGAGCTTCTCTGTCTCAAAGGGAGCAGCCCTAAGAATGTTATTACTGTGATCCGGTAAGACATTCAAAGTGTCCCGGGCAACTCGAGTGACAGCGCAGTGGATATGTACAATGCATGCCTTGATGTTTTGAGCGGCTGGAGGTAGAGATATAGATACGCGTGCGAGGCTACGGTAAGGAAAAATTATTTAAAGTCCATTGCCTCCAGGTCCCCGTCGAAAACCACACTTGCAACCCCCAAGTTTCAAGGGATGAGGGCTTAAAGGTGTCAAACGTACAAGTACACACTGCATCTTGATGCTGACACCAGCAGTTACAGTGGTTTGAAATCTACAGATGGCGAAATGAGGACAGCTACTGGTCCTACGATGTAGGTGTTCTATTTGATCTGTGTTCTTTCTGTTCTAGAATTTGAAGAACATTCTATCTATTGAAGGAGGAATCTTTGTAAGGTGAACGAGGGTAATTCCGTCCCAGCAAAGGTAGGCAAGGCAATCATGGGCACGTGCACATAGGGGAAGGGGTGGGGGCATTTGCCTCCTCTCCCCTCGGGATTTCGCCTTTAAATATAGTTTGGCCTATATCCGTAAAACTCAATAGATGACCACAAAATGTTTGCCACCCCATCCCTGAAAGTAATTCTGCGGGCACCCCTGAAGGTAATAGTGACAAAAATATATAAATACTATTAAAGTCTACATTCTTGTAAGTAATGTGTTGCTGCTTACGTTACATTGCCTTGAAGTAGATATCTGTGGTTTTTGGTACAAAGAAACAAATCTAGATAGTACAAAATCTCTCTTTGTCTTTTCGAACGGCACTTTTGTCGACTTTTGTGATTTCAGTTTCTTGTCAGAGTAATCAATACCGATCTGCCAATTGGTTAATAACTGTAGTTCTATCTACTGTCTGCATTGCTCGCCATACCGCCGATATCCCCATTACGTTGAAAATTTCGTCTACGATCTAAAATACCGCTCTTTTTATTACCCTGCCATCGGTGTATCCGGACATCATGTTTTATGTAAAAGAATTGGTCCTACGTCATATCGATGGAAACAGCACGTGCACAAGTTTGTCTACATTTAATACATGAAAACATTTATTCTTGGCAGTGCATCATATGTTCAATGACTTTTGTTATGCTAGTCCCATAACTACATGCAATAAAAGAGATTTGTTACCGCTTAATCAGAAATTAAAGCTCAGCTCGAACACAAAGCTTAAGTCATGCTACTTGAAGTATATCCACGTCACTGAAATTTCGCTTGCCAGTAGAGGAATAAAAAAATTAATAACTTGGATCTGTTTTAAAGTATGCCAGAATATATGAACTTTCCGCTCGATATGTAGCTCCGTGCTGACAAAGTTCAGACATATATTGCCAATATATATTCAGGCTACGAACTTAACGAATAAAAAACGTGGAGACCAAGACACACAAATCAAAATTTAAATGTAAAAAAGTGAGCATTTGAATTTTTTTACACAAATTTTTTATTAATGTTTAGTTATATATTTCAAATACAACGACTGGCCATCGCTTGAATATATTTACAAGAAGGAAAATGAGGATGGACCTTATAAATTACTATCGAAGATATGATTGGAGTGCTCAGAGAAGGAAGTAAACATTCCTATAGATCTACATATGTTTATTTGACACGCCATGTCGACATATCTTTATCTACCCTATATACTCTCGTTGGAGTCGGATCCAACAGTTACCCAGATCTGCCATTGCACATTAGACTGGCTGATTATGACCAATGTTGTTTCTTCTACTGATTAGTCCTAACTGCATAGACCCAGATCTGCAGATACATTGTGCAACGGCACGGCTGAGTCTAATCTGTTTGCAGTTTGCTCGTTTTTATTTTATACACGAGTATATACGGTATGGTCTGGATTATCGTTAAACTATATCATATTGTTCACAATTACCGGTAGCAAAA
Source organism: Megalonaias nervosa (assembly GCA_016617855.1). NCBI lineage: Eukaryota > Metazoa > Mollusca > Bivalvia > Unionida > Unionidae > Megalonaias > Megalonaias nervosa. The sequence continues at coordinate 8,159 of JAECUM010005266.1, forward strand.
GCCATATACGGTAAGCCTGAAATGCATAGACGAAAGATCTCGACTGATATATACTGTGCATATAAAATATGGAACTCCTGGAGATATTTGATTACAAAAACATACCCAGGATATGGTAACTGATAAGGTTGGAGTGAAATGGGTGATTTCGTACAGTTCATTATTTTATAACATAACGTTTATTTATAGTTGGCATGCCATTAAATCAACATGATCTGAACGGCATATTTAAACACAGCATAATAAGAAATGCAATGGACCAATATACACAGTACGTTACTTAAAATATAAGAAGCAAAGCGTATTTAATAGGGCAATAATTAAAAGTGAATGTTGTAATTAGGTAACAAAAAGAACCCCACTGGTTAGGACCTGAAGGATGCAAAAAATAAAATAAAGGTCTAAGAAACTTAATTCTTAAGTTAAAAGTTAAATTTTAGTTATAATTAAATTAAAAGTCAAATACCATTTTACAGTGTAGGACTAAATGCTTACTGAGATGCAGATTTAGCCTTTATTCAAATTTTAAAAAGTGGTAACAGTAGGGCACTTGATGGTACACGAGACAAAAGTATAACGGTAACACAGATGTTAGTTGTCGTCACCATGGCAGGTGAGTTGTGCATTTATGTGTGAGGGTTGGGGGGGGGGGGGCATTATTTATACACATTACATTAACAATCTTTTCCATTCCATGATACAAGGAATGGTCCAAATAATTACAAATTTGTTCATCTCTAACCAATTAGGCCACCGTCGCGGTCACATTCAGGTCACCAATGACGATGAGGTCTTCACGTTGATCCAAACTTTTGTCAAGCGGTTTTACAAAATTATCTGAAAAGAGTTTTTCATTGATTGATGGAGGCACATATATACAATAATTTAGCCATTCCAGGCAACCAGACTCTATTTCTTTCATCCTTCACACTGGGATATCTGAGTGGGATATCAGCCCTTAACAATCTGACCCCGTACAGAAAAGTACGAGTAACAAAACTAAAACAGAAGTTTCGAAACTCCCGTACATTTAACGTACACTCTTTTCAATGGAACCACATAAATAGCTGTTTCGAAATCCCCGCACACTCAAGGTAATCTTTTCAATGGGTCCACATGGATGCTTATATTTGTTTGTCTTGCTGTTATGTGAATAATATACACGTTTATTCATGCAAATTCATAGTTTTCGGGAGTGTAAGGAGTTTGTTAGCAAGGCGTGGGTTTTCTCTTTAAATACGATTCAACGTTTCAAACCCTACACACATGTATAGTGATGACGTCAGGATTTTAGTAGTTCTCAAGATATGACCCAGGGGATACGTCCCTACGTTAAAGAAATTCACGCTGCTCCAAATATTGGTCAGACATGAAATCACTTACATTGCAACTATCTACACTGTTTTAAGATGGGGATTTCAATAGTTTCCACTCTCTGACCAAGGGGCTGTGTCCCCAGGGTAGAGAACGCTCATACCACCCCGCATAAGTATTGACCATATCTATGAATTCATCCTTTACTTCCGTGCAACTGTATATTTGGTTATTGTGTGGGATCTCGAAGTTTTCAAAGGTATGACCCAGGGGTTATGTCCAAAGGGCAGGTAAAAAAACCATGGGACAGAGCTATAGCCTTGTCAGATTCATCTCCTATATTCCTTCTCCTACGAGTGAGATCAAAATTACAATATCGTTGGTTCAGGCAACAGACGTACACGCACGCACACACACAGAGTACTCCAACTAACCCACGTTTCAAAACTTTTCAGTTTAACAGTGTAGGATACGTTCAAGGATATTACACAAATATTAGACAGTATGTCAGTATATGCCTGAGTAACTCTGAATGTGAAGGATAATAATAACTCTCTCTCTCTCTCTCTCTCTCTCTCTCTCTCTGCGATTAAGCTAAAATAGGAAAATGGATCTTTCTAATCAAATAAATTTAAACCTTAATGTTTCACGTGGTGATATAGAATCATAATGAAACGTCGACGAGACATCATGGACCAGTTTCTTTATTTTATTTTTATTATGCGTATTAAGAAATTACAGTACCATAGATTATAAATGGACCGCAGACTGACAGACAAACATACGTGTTTGTATTGTGATTAGCATAACAGTCCAAGTCTAAGTTCGATTACCTGACAAAATTTATTTTTAAATTCAAAGCTTGTTCTATACAAATTGGAAAAATCTTTTTGATGAGACATTAGGTAACTCCTGTTGGAGCACGATCTGATAGTCAGGTCAAAAGTGAAGCAGAACAGTATATATTCTGTGCATTCACGTGTGCATATGGTTTTCATGCCTGTTACCATATTGAACGCATGTGAAACACACATAAATTACTCGAATTGATTAACATATTAATTTACATCTTGCCGTCATGTAGATAGCAAATGGGTTAACACCTCATAAAATTCTGTTATGTGTCTAAATGTGAAACTAGACGCTTGAAAATATTGCATCGAAAACCGCGAAATACATATGTTCACAAAGTCGCTTTTTAGAAGAGCTGTGACACTTTCCATTAATCAATCTGCATGAAGATAAAGAAACATTCAAAGAAAAGAATAAAAGAATCAGGGGGAAGTAATCGGCATTCAGAGAGAAAATACACACACACACACACACACACACACACACACACACACACACACACATCGCAAAATCTATCCTGAAGTGCACATATACATATTGTTTTTACATAAAAAAAAATATGTATTGTCTTGCCGACACAGCAATTGGTATATAAATATCGCAACTCTGAAAACCCCGACAACATCACCGAGACCACTTCTGTAACATGTCGCGTAAACGGGTTTTCTCGAGTTGACAACACGGATGGGTAGCACACGTCCACGTACGACTGTCATTATATTTAATTAAGGTTTCCATGTAGAGATAGGACGCATGCTCGTCCTGGTCAGTAAGGATGAAACAAAGGTGCGTCAACCGGAGATTGTGGCATGGTATATACATTGTCATCATCGGAATAATCAACAGCAGATCACTCGGGGTCACATTCAGGTAGAATTTAAACATTATGTAACCTTCAGAAGCTACGCTTCTTGCGTCTAAATCTGATATGTTGCTGCCGCTGATGGCTTCCCATATTAGTTTAATCTGAATCGTGGTGATCCTGACAATGTCTAGCGCGACATTGTATCACATATTAGATTAACCTGCATTATGAAGGTGATCCTGAAAATATCCTGATCGATATTTTACCCCTTCTATAAGATTCGGTTTTATTTTTTGGACGGGGATCTCATTAATATCTTCAGGCCAACCGAGAACTGTCCTCAGCTGTGCGATGTGAACCGCGTACTGTGCAGATTCTATCGAGATCATGTTCGAGTATGAACATTTTTTGAGTCGTTGCTGGTCACCAACGAATTCCACCGTCAGATCTCTTCTTTGATTGAGCCAATGTCTTACGCGACTGTGGAAAGTCCAATAACCTTCCAGGTATCTTCTCGACCGTTCTCTGCCGAAAACACAAAAGAGTTGCTCTGATCGAGACCTCCAAATGGTCGCGAATGGATATGAAGCCAACTGTAAGAAACACGCAACAATGCTAGTGCAACTTCGAGTGTGCACTATTACCCCGTGGTGACTGTTGTAGAGAAATCACATGAAATTCTGTTTTGATTGACGAGATCGAGAGTATCGAAGTGATGTTCGGGGTTGTATTTGCAACGACATGCTGCATCGCGGTATTGATTTCGCGAAGAATCGGAAGATCATCAGAATTCATCATCAGTGTTACATACATCATCGTGTCTTTTAATGATTTAATTTATAAATGCGCGAAATGTGTGTGTCTATAATGCTGTCGGTGAGCAATCGCTGACAAATCGATGGGGCCTCATTTATGACTTCTGGTGCGTTGTTGCCGGCACGAACTAACCTCACAAATATTTCTATTTGATCGGTCGTGAGGATCAGACGGTCTACCAAGGCCTTCTCCTTTCTTTGGCTGTTTTTTCACTGTCCGCTGAAAATTATTTCAGCTTCTTTTCGCAATTGGACATTGTCTTCTTGACGCGTGGGTTTGGATTAAGGTGGACGTTTGGGTTCGGGGTCGGTTTGTGCTTGCACCTCCCGAGTACCTTCGGCTTGTGGCTTTCTCGAAGTCGCTGGGCAATGTTTTTCTGGGTCTGATTTGTATTGACACCCCCCGAGTTGGTGTATGAGGATTCAGGTTGACGTTCTTATTCGCTAACACTTTTGAAACTCTCTTCTTTGTTTGAAAGATTTTTCTAGCTTTTGGGAAGCAATTCCCGGGTGTTCTCTTTGAAAGCGAACGTATTCTGGTTCGTGTGATGGACTGAGTTGAGGTTTAGGTGGAAGTGTTTGCCGCCTGGGTTCTTATCGCGCGTCTTTCTTCCTTGACTTGTTGCATAAAATCTTCAATCATTGTGTTGCCTTGATCAATATCGCGAGTTTGAAATGTACCATGTATTTTATGTTAATATTTCCACGATTCGCAAGAGGCGTGTTGATACCCATTAATCTCCCTGAATACCAACTTAGGCCATATTTCGTCCATTGCTGCATCATTTGATTTCTCTGGTACGTTTAACAGAACTATTGAGGGATCTGGAAAGAACAGTATATATGGGATTTTTCAAACATCTACTGGCGACCTAGTTCATGAAATAATTGTTTTCGCATTGACTCGATGTGGAATATGTTCAAGTGCCGTTCTGAAATATTCATCGAGTATACAGTTGCATTTTGCCATCACACGACGTCCTGTCGATTTTTCCAATGTCTTCTAAGAATTCCTCCATCTGTTCTGACAAGCGTTCAATAGTCCTCGCAGTTGCTTATTTGCCTATAGCCGTTCTGAAAAGGGCCGGCAATAACATCAAGGGTCAGTTCCAATTGTTCGCCCTCACCTTTGTGGCGTGGGTCAGTATACTCTGCTTTGGTCTTACTGGCAGGTATTAGCATCGCAAATGTTTATTGTGATCGTTTACATTAACGCACATGCTTGCGTTCAAAGCCGCACGATTCTTTTTCACCCCGGTGAAGTCGATTGCGAGAAAACCAGAAGGGTTAAATGGTCATATGTGATCCACGCATACATATTCCGAAACTAATCTCACACCAGGTCCTATGAAAGTTTACAAGGTTATTCGCGTCAACCTTTCGAGATATCATCACCTTATTACAGTTGTCCTGGAAAACGTTAGCCAAATGTGCGTATCGTTGTGTCACGTAGGTCACATCTGAGTTTTGTGCCCGGGAACGGGAAAATATTATCTCGCTGTTGTCATGTCGGTTGTCTTGTCTATTAACCGTCGCATCGTCGTACACGAAAAGATTATTTTACTCCGGATGCAGGTCGTCAACGACGGTGATTCCCTGGTTGTTGAAGAGAACTCAGTGGTTGACGACGAAGACGTCTTCGATGACGCATGCGCTCCTGCAAAATACTTGAGTAACTCACGGCACGGCTGATTGTCCATGGACGGTGCAATCACGTACAAAGGATCCCACGTTAATCATCGCAATATCAGATTCAACAACAGTTGGGTTTTCATAGATCCGGTCAGGCCAGTGATCAGAGCACTCACCATGATTGGAAACATGCTATCATGTTTAGGTGGTCGAGGCTTCTCCGACTCATAGTAGTTAATGAGGAAGATATTTGTTGAGGTTATTCTCTTTCGCGTTGATGCTATGTTGAATGTTAATCGTCGTATAAGTGAATCATTCCTTCATATTGTGTGCGATGCCGAAGGAAAACACGTAGTGCAAATCCAACACATAAGGGTACAATCGTAATCGCTAGAACTTATGTCAGATTTGGACCAAACAAGTTTATGTTTGTGGATCAGTCCAAAAGTTAATGCAGCAGTGATATCACCGCCGACTAGGTTTGTCCATCCTGTGGTATGGAAATTAGAAAATGTAAATCAAGATTTTGTAAATAAACGTGCTTGTTTTCTCTTAGATCGTTATACAGTTGATTAGCATACATGGATTGAATTTTCAGCAAGTCTGTCTCGCCCCAAATGAACTCAAAAGATCTATCATTGAGTATGGATCCAACTCGAACATGACCAGACTTTGTACGTTTGTATCCAACAATTTTAAATGTCTTGGAGGCTTTGTATATATTAGCTATGGTTTTTGCTCCATGAACTTGGAAATGGCTTCGGAGAATTTTTTCCATTGTCTGAGCTGCTCCTCCACTGCTGGCGCTGTACATCAGTTGGTATACCTCATGAAAGTCGTGTGGATGCCATTGCTATATTATTTTCAAAATTCATTTTTCTGATTTGCCCATTGATGTATTCACTGCAGTCATCAGGGCTTTTCAATGTCTTTGTCGATGGGTTTCGTTTAACTTCAGGGACATAAACTTTCTTAACACAATATCATACAATGACTTTTCATTCTTTTTATATGATTTCCCAAGTTTCCGTTGTTTTTGTTCCAACACGATTCCTATCTCGAACAATTTATCAAGAAACCCTTGATACATATTTTAAAAAAAATCATGTAACATCTTTTGGACGTCTTTGACAAATAGGTATGACGCATTTAGGTGAAATAATGATTTTGTCTTTTACGTGACGGTTATAACACACCATTGCTCCGGCAATTAAAATGAGTACAATCGGTGAAGTTTTCCACATTGTATATATACACGCTGTGATTGTTTAATATAATATTCTCACACAAAGGAAACATTTTCAGCTCTTGATGAACTTGTGAACAGTATTTGTTTGAGAATTATAAGCACGCTGCTGTTTTAAGCCATTGCACATATTTATTACAGCCAACAAGTGTGTTTTAGTCAGTGTCAATTATGATTGTTTAAATTTGCAACCCTAGATGAGCCCTTCAGTGCTTAAAGATACCCTCGAAGGCTCCGGAGTTGCTTCAGACCAAACTACATGTCAAAGAATTACTGCGCAAATCATAGTTATATTAATACTCATAGAACATCATCATATTTGAATTTCATTTTCGTTTGCAACCAACCTAAGTTCCATGTTTCCTCAATGCATAAGAAATATAAAAATTTTCCGCCAGTGTGATTCGAACCTGAAACGTCTCGATGAGAGTATAACACATCAAAACTTGGCCATCTAAAATGCAATAGGAAAAAGCCCTCATGTATAAACTTACAAGTGCTGGCGAAAAACAATGTGCTGCACTCTTCCCTATGCGTCGATGTTAAAGAAACGAAGCCATTTTAGAACCATCAATCCAGTGCTTATTATTTTCGATATTATTCATATCTTGCGTTTATCTTGATGTGGTAAACATTAAAGATCGCATACATAGTCCCATGCATTTATCATGGCTAGCATCTTGGGATGGTAATTATATGTCTTAAAGCATTGAGACATAATACTTTAACAGAGGGCGGCAGATTAATATATTTGCCTGCCAGCTCACAGCAGCTGTAATTGATATTCGGTACAATAAACAGTTGCCTGCATATATCGCCCGGCCTGAGCCTACAGGATTCACGGTACTAATTCAGTTCCCATAGTAAACCTATGCAAACAGCATGATATTAAAAATTCAATAACTTAAAATTTATGAGTGTCCATGATCAAACCTATATTTATCAGTATAGATGAAACCTGGATGTCAGCTTCTGTGTAGAGGAAAGGATATGAGCCGCGGAATTTTCTGGACGTGCATGTGTTTGAAACACGTGCTTTCAATTCCGCACCAAAGAGTCAGGTGCTAATTTTAGTAATGAGGGTTCCAAACTCAAGACTGTTAAAGGACTGGAATTCCATCAATAAAACAATGTCTCTATTTTTTTCACTTACAACTAGGATAAGCTCTCAAAAGATTCTTTTTCCTAAAACATAACTTATATTATTAACCAATCCTGGCCAGCCAAACCCATATATACTCTATTTAACGTTCACCCATTTCCAGGCTGGTTCCCAATTTTCCATACCATTAGTACCGTGTGTCCTACAGCAGCTGGGGCACCTGGGAACTTCATGTGGGGTTACAATCGCGGGCGAACGCGTTTGCAAAAATCCCCAGTGGAGAAAATTCATGGATACAATGGAAAGGGTTTAGGGATCGAGAATCGGAACCAGCCATTCAATTGCAAACAGATGTTACGATACTGCTTGTGCTCTAAAATGCAGACTATTCGGAAACATACTGTTTCCGACTTTCTTCTTTTCCCTTACGATAGATATGTTAACCGATTGCAGTTATTTCCAACTGTTTCAATCCCGCATTGGTAAAGGCAGCATTATCAAAGATTTCTACTTAACACAGTGAACAGCAAAACCATAAGTTGTCTTATTAGGGATTTTTAAGTAAGTGATAAGCTTATTAAGTGATGAAATTATCATCAAACACTTAGTAAGTATATGAAATCCAGAACACAGGGACCACACTCAGCTACTGGTTCAGATTTTCGGATGTGCCTAACAAAAGCAGTTTCTCAAATATCCCCAACTGCAGGTAAACAAATACGTCTGACGTGCACAAAAACATTATTTTCTAGCTGTACGAATAACATTGTTATTGGTTTTATCATTTTAGGTGACGTCAGGGGATAATAACACAAGGGCGTCATATCAGTGTTAACTTCTAGAACATTCACCAATCTGTTTTAACGTGACACAATGTCCTTTATATCAAAAGCAATGAGGACGACAAAGATATATCTTCTTGTATCTATTTCTCCTACAATAGCTTAAGTATATTTCATCTTTCAAGTAGTCATGCTGTAACAAATTTTCAGATCAATAAGCAATGCAAAATATGATAAAACTGACAGCTGTATGTTAAAAATTTGTCGTCGATACGGAAATTACTTCCCGGTTTAAAATAGAAACAGTAAGCAACTATAAAAGCGTACTAATAACCTTATGTTTTGTAAGGGCGTATAAATAATCCTTTTATATCGTCATGCATGTGTGGGATTGACGTTCAGATTTAAACCAGTTCGAAGCAATTGCAAACTTTATCCTATATGTAGTGTGAAGAATTTGCAATGCTGAATCACTAGACATTAAAACTAAATCACTAAACGCAACCCACCCTTCACACCAATCTGCGATCCTTCATTATACAAGACATGAAAGTACCCAGAGTCGGATCGAGGGGTGGGGGTGGGGGTGGAGGCGACATCAAATCCTCGCAGCCTTTCTTAGAAATTACAGATAGATGGTTAGAAATATGCCATGGAACGTTTTATATGCGTGAACTTCAAACGGCTTAGCCCTCTGGTTCTCGTCTGTGGGTGTTATCCCGTATATATCCGTTGCCTATTTGTTTACGCTCCACCATAACGACATTGCTCATATTACTGCTGGCCCTTTCGATGACACCTACAGTTCCAGACAATTAAAAGTTTTATCATTTTCGCAGGTATTTCAGATGCCATTGACAGTACCCAACTTGGAGTACACTGACTTGAAGAATAAACAAGAGGAGTTTCAAAGATCTGTACCGAGACACGACGAGGAAGAAATCAATTATCTACAACAACAACAACAACAAGAAAGGAGGAAATTAGCAACGAAAATAATGACTATCAGACTTGAATAGAGTGATGACTGGCATTGGTCAACAGAGTGAGAGCAGTGAAATAGTGGATGTATTACAACAGATCTTGCAGAACTGAAAGAGATAAGAGAATGATATCAATCCTCTATCATAAAGTCCATGAGGAAAAGATCTACAATTCTCCACAAACTCCAACTCATTACTAACAGCTGCAACAAATTCAATAACAACAAAGACGAAGATGACAACGTCAGTGGGTCTTAAACAAGGTAAAAAACCGTGGCAGTCATAATGGATTTTTATTGTAGACCTTTTCCAAACGGCACTTTTAGGAACATCCATACCTTTCAGGAAAGAGATATCATATAAGTTGATGATAAAAAGCCAACGCTGAGGGGCGCTCCTTACATTTCAAAACCCAACAGCAAGCCATCCCGCACACATCCAGGATGTGGTAAGATGTAAGCGTTTGTTCATCAGGGTCCAGGTTTGTCATTTGTGCGTCTATAATCATTTGGTTTGAGCGTCTCCCAGTAGCTCGATTTCGCACAGGCGTCTAGATCCCGGCTGCTGTGAGTGGTCGGTTCTTTCTGTGAAGTATCCAGCCGTGGTTGATGTGGATCTCCCGGCTAGTTATTGTCAGCATCTGACTGAGATAAACTATAGAGGCATTTTAGAGCCATTCAATTCCCCGTCCAGGTTTCTGAGGTGCGAAATCCAGAGTTTGTGGTAGGCGTGTATGCCTGGGACAGAGGCCACCATCCACTGCGAATAGGCGAAAAGGAGGGTCTTCCGGAAGAAGTGGATCTTCTTATTTCCAATAAGAAAGGAAACATGCATTATGTTTGGATTAAGAACTATGATCCGATGGATACCAGACATAACAATGGCCAACGCAGGACACTTGCCTACAGGCGATATCTCTCCGTGTTTACTCGCGAATAGCTGCGCTTGGTACTTGAGCCTCAATGTAAATGCGTTGATGGAAAGCCACAGCACGTTGATATGCCAGCTCCTGAAGAACACACCTTGAAATTTGACAATAGCACAGGCAAATGCCAGTTCCTTTTGTGATTTATGCCGACTTCAAAGATATGAACATTCCAGAACCACTCTAAGAAAACGAGCGCAATACACAATAAATTGCGAGCCAGATATTTGGCTTTTACTACTGTTTGGTGCGATCCGACGAAGGGAAGCCAGTACTCTGCAGAGGCGTATACTGAGTGCAGTTTTTTTATACGCAGCCTGGAAACACAAATAACAGTATGAACCAGTCTATAAAAAATTCCAACTCTTCTGACTAAACTCGATGCAAACACGGTGCACTTTGCTAGCGCCACTACCAGCAACGCTTGTAATGGATACCATCTCACGAGGGAATAAGATGTCATCAGGCAACACTTTCAGCTCCTCGTGGAAAAAGGTTCTACGCGGAGCGGGTTCTCCTCAAATAATAAATAGCAAGCTTACCTGGTATGACGCTCAAGCGAACACATCGGATCTGTCGCGCGACAAGCGAGGACTAGAAACTCCTAGGGTGCAAACGAGTATCGAACGTTTGCGAATGAAGCGATGTCTGATTCTTCGGGCACAGGCACACTTGGTGTGTAAACCTGATAATGTTCACAGTAGGCACATACTCATATCCAAACAGCCGCTCCGTAAGCGTGCGATTGAATTTCTCAACTTTCACTTGCACTCTGTGCATTCAAGGCTCTCCACACTTGTTGTTCACATTGTGTGACTTCAGCAGGCGCATTGTTTCACCCTGAAATTCCACTTCACTGTTTTCCTTCATCAGCCGTGGCTAGCAAAGAGGACCGACCGCACTTGCTACTTTAGCAGCCGTTCTTTGTGCGAGTGGCTGCGCTTGTTTATACCTGCTGAACACATCCACGAAAGTGGTTCCAGGAACTTTGTCACATGGCAAATGCAATAGGTATGATTGAAATCGCCTCATAACTGCGGCCTCGTGATTTTATTGGAAGCCGGGAGATACATTTGCCAAAGGGCCTGGTTTTTGAACCCTGTGTAGCCTGCCTGGTGACTTTCGCGGGGCAGCTAGCTTGCCAACCACCGATTCGTCATTCCTGTAACCTGCGGAGTTGTAAGCCGTCTCAGAAAATTGTCTATCTATTTACGAACGCATTGACATCTCTAAAAGAACTTATAGGCAACCACCCCACCGCCTATGATAAACATATATTAGTATTTTGTTTATGTTCATAAAATCTGAACATTTTTTTTTTGTTCGTGGTTATTTTTATGGGTCACAAGATACGATTTCCGCGCCGCAGCCTCCAGGTCCTGAAATATCTCATCTGCCTGGCTCTATGGCCTTATTATACATAACCTGTTCTTCACTTGCACACTTGTTTTCGATTTGCGGGAACGAAACGTTGGATCCAGAAAATACTAGGAGATTGACTATAATTCCTCGAATTATCATAGCTTTTCAGCCATGGTTAGCCGAACAGTTGCCAACAGAATCTTGTAGTGCACGAGCATGTCCACTGTCTAAAGGGATAGCGCAGCCACAAAAACTGCGTTGAGAGCATCCCGATTTTGCATAATCTGCAGGATTCATGAACTTTAATCTACTTATCAGGAGACTAAATCCGATTTCGAGACCACCAGTAATGGCCCTATGATAATAGGCGCATACAGTGGCACTACCTGACTGGCTCGTTTGTTCGATGTTATGATACATCTATGAACGCCACTGCAAACCGCGAAAGCAAAACCAAAACCAAACTGATATTTACACCCCATGTCTTATCAGTGGTGGCGGACTGGATACTTTGTGCGGTCTCCTTAGTCATTGAACACAAGCGACGCGCCTTATTTAATTCGGGTAATCTTTATCCGTCGGATAACCTACCTGGGTTCTTAAGTTTATGTTCCAGCTCATGTACCTTCTCTGGCTGCTCCAAAGCCACCATTGTCAATGTTTCATCAGCCTCATGCATCTGAGTGGTCACCGCCATCGCTGTTAGCATTCTCGTGATTTTCAGTTTTGGCGTGTATAATCAGATCGTCTCTTAATTTCGACGTCAGTCACTCGTTTTTTGCGTGATATTCGTCGTATAAAAAGCACGAAGTCGCTGATCATTTATTAATATTGACATTTAATATCACCAACTATTATTTCCGGTCATGAAAACAAGTTTGAACGAGACTCACGCACCTTTAAGATGTGACGTTTAGGTCATTCGAAACCATTTTCAAAGAGAATGGAAAACTACTTGACCATTTCCTAAAATTGCGACGTCAGTTTGTTCCTCTGTTTCTTTGGTTATTAATTATTGAATTTTGATTCAAAACATTACTACGCACGGTTGTTGTAACAGCATGCGTATGGCAGTTGCATTTGCTTTGATAAAAGCAAACAACACACCAGAGTCTCTACTTCTCTGGATTTCAGTGATTTCTACTCCTATGGATTTCAATGATTTCAGCCAGGATTTTTTTTTTCCGACGGCCCCTAGAGGCATTTAAATGATTCTGTTGATGTCCACGTTGAATGCCTGCAGTTTGTTTTTTTTCAGACTGACCTTGGAAAATCAAACCCCAGACCGGGTCGATGTCAAGTACAACCCAGATGGTAAACTAAAATAGGCTTTTGGTAGCAAACCTGGTTAGATCCACATTAGCAGTGGGTCGAGTTGAAGCGCGTCCGGTGTTGGGCTGTTTCCAACGAGTGAATGCAGTGCTTCAACAATAAGATGTCCACGTAATGAATTGTCCATACTTATTTATAACAGCAACGTTGAATAAAACCGTGGTCGTCGTCGTCGGCGCTGGCGCCCGGGTTTAATAATCAACAACTTCATGTGGCGGTGCAATCCCGTATGAGTCAAAATAAAATGATGTCGAGGTGTTACCACGTACACAACCCAACAAGTTCCAGGTCTTCTTGTCGAATCACGCGTGTTGGACGATCGCCTGAGAGCCTTTGTCTCCCATTTCATCACTCATAAAGACACCTCCGAAATGCTAGTCTGACTTCGTCATCGCGAATAACTCAAGATTGGTTAATGGACGCACTGGGCTTCTCCGAATTGTCCCGAGTAGTTGAAGACTTCTTCCTTTTTTATGCGTCCCACAATCGCCTTTTTCAGAGCCATTTCGGATGCGGTTTCAACGAGCCCCTAAAACAGCTGCATTTGTAACTGCGAGAGGTGCAACCACCTAAAACGGCATAATCTCCACGAGAACTGGAAATAGTCCACCTGTCCTTTGCAGTTGTGTCATCTCCGACTTCGACAAATTTAATGTGACTTAGATGTTCATTTGTTTGGCAGCCTTGTTTTGATCAAGTTGTGTTTGGCTTAACCACACGCGGACATTTCCAGTTAATTTCATGGAGAAAAGTTTAGTGTGACCCTGCACTTTTGGTATTGCGTTCTTTATTTTCGCAAGTTGGTTTATGATAAGAACAACCTTATTCTTGTAATATGAAATTATTTTAAGTATGCTATTCGTTTACAACAACTACAAATTTTCCACAGGCGCGTCAATTACGCTCATTCGGTCACTTAACAGAGTTTTGTCGGAGAGGAAAACATCGATGCATCTGTACTGCAAGCGGAAACCTCAACTACACGTGCATCGAAGTACATGTAGACCAGGAACTCCTAAAACAATTCTAGGTATTCCAATGAATAGTACAACACAGCAAAGTCTTTTTGTGGAATCTACAGACCTGTATCAATGGTTTGATTCCGGCCCAAGTACGACAACAGCTTGTGATAAGCACGTGAGACATGATTGCTTGGGAGGTCAAGCAAAATATTTTGAAACGCAACGAACACTTGTTTTTTGGTGCAATGAGACAATGCTGGGTACTTATTTGCTATGTACACTGTTCCTGAACGGTGTTTAGCGTCTAGTCTGTGGTAAGCGTGTGAAACGACAGTACTGACAAGTCTCGTTACGAAAGCAAACGTCATTCTGTGGCGAGAGAAGGGGTTAGCACAGGCATCCACATGTATTAATGTTGACAGCTCAACTTGGTCATCAGCGACACCAAAAGCACGCCAAACTGCATCGTTCGCTGTACCTTTGGCTGTAGTCTTCCGGAATAACGTGACTGTGTGTTTGGCCACGAAAATAACCTTACGAATTATCTACAAAACCCTACTATGTCACTGACAGGAGTCACACACGAAAACGACTGACGAGGCTCCATAAAGTTGTCCTCTGTGCTGCATAAATCCAATGTTTAAATCATCATTTATAGCAGATACAGCGGGCGTTTCAGCATTTCCCGCTGCGTTTCTGACGTTTCTAATGATGTACTGTACATGATTTGCAGAATCCGATTCATCCTTGAGAAATTCACAGACGGGCCAGTAGACGTCGCATAATCGTCGCTGTATCTGGCGAATGTGACGATCGTCGTGGCAACGTCGACGTTGTCAAGAATTGTATAAGTTTATTATACAATTAGGCTGCCGCGAGGCTTGTCTCAGAATACATGTAGTAAACGCAATATGCAATAAAATTATAAAACGCCATTTAGTACATTGGTTACACCAACGCCGAGTCTTCAACGGATTATGCTCAATATAGAAACATCAATTATAATTCTGCGGGCAGACCTGGTCTAAGGGTAACATTTTTTCTTCTGTACGTGTTGCTGTGCATATGGGTATAGGGTGAGAATCCATTGTCCCAAAAATACAACACCTACTGGCCTCATGTTGAACACCCCTGTGTTTAGTGTGTCAAGTATTCTTGAATTTACTTGTTCATGGCGTCCAATAATATAACCCGTAGCTTCCCCTACCCCTACTCACTGGTGAGATAAAACTTTAAAATTGCTTGCACAATCCCCTCGTATAGACTATCACTAGTCCAGGTGTCATGTGCAATGGCGTACTAAGCGTAAATGGCGCGCGGGGCGACCAGGAAGGCTCAAAGGTATTTTGACGCCCCAGGACCTCTCGCGCCCGTGGTTTGGACGCCCCAACAATCTGATTAAAATCAGATCTCCGCCGTTATACATGAAGATCTAACTGCGACCACTTAGGGGTCATTTTCTGGTAACCTATGTTATTACTATAATCGCTGATTTGATAAACCAATCAGATGAAGTCTTATATCTTTGCGTTTGGAGACAGAGCACTGTGGATGGAGAGCATGAATGCGTACCGAACAATTTGTTTCGCTTTCAGATTTTTGAAAGCTGCATTTCCATTGGCTAATTCAAAGGTCACCAGAACATGATCCTTAAGCGGTCATCGTCAGATCTTCATGTAGGACAGCGGAGATCTGATATTAGTCAGAGTGGGCACCCCAAGACCCTGGTGCACGGTGTAAGCGCCCTGTCTGCTCCCTTCCCCCATTAGTACGCTACTGGCCATGAGTCTAGCTTTAAAGGTATATGGGGCTTAGTGACCTCACAAATGTACAAACATTCATTTGGGACTTACAGTATTACACGGGGATAATAATCATCATTCTTAGCATCATTATTGTTATCATCTTTGTTGGTCAGGATAGCACATAATATCATAGGAACTACACTGCATTCGGTCATAAGGCAGGCAATGAAGATCCATGTACATAGATTCATAGATTAATATACACACAGATTAATCTAATATACTTTATACTTTTTGTAAGCATTCTGTCGATTTGTTTACTTTGTTTTAAATAACAAACAAAGAACAGTTTTAACACATCTTGCTGTAATCCTGAAAATCTAGTTGCTTGCACAAATATCAGTTACTTCTGGCAAACAATTAAACTGGATAGAAAGAAGATATAATACGCTTAACTGAATTGGTGGTTAACTGAACAATTTACGTATACATTGCACAAGCCAGCAGCAAAACGATTTTCATATAGACGGACCTGTCTTAGCCCCGTTGATGACTAGCGGGAGGCAGGCATAGTTGATATCCAATCATATGAAAAATAGCACAATAGATACAAATACATTTTGACAGTAAATGATATTTCTTCAAAATACTCTTTGGCTGAAACAGCACAAACAAAAAAGGGAAGGGACATACGTGATGCCTTCAGAAAAATTTTAAATGATAGAAAGCCTGGAAAGACAAAACGTTAAATAATT
Organism: Megalonaias nervosa; assembly: GCA_016617855.1. Lineage (NCBI taxonomy): Eukaryota > Metazoa > Mollusca > Bivalvia > Unionida > Unionidae > Megalonaias > Megalonaias nervosa. The sequence continues at coordinate 24,771 of JAECUM010005266.1, forward strand.
CAATACAATAAACACTTGATCCATATAAGCTTGTTACTGTTGATGAGCGTTGACGTTATTGATTTGAGACAATCTAACGTGAGTGCTGACAATCAGTCAACATGCTGCTAGGTACGATGAAATTCTGTTCTGCAATACTACGATAAAGACATAACTCACACACTACGGGAAACCTCTGAAGGAATGAGTTAAGTCAGTACTTATGGCGATGGCGACCTATGTTCTGTTCGGTTGATTAAGGAGATTTATTATATATTTCATAATGAGATACTGAAATATATCAGTGTGAGGTAAGGTAGTGTCGTTACAGTGTTAAAAAGTTGTATTGCTACTATGGCGATATTATCCCTGCAGAGAGGGTGAACCCTACAACTTTGTAGAGACCTTATTTTTGAAATTTAAGGGTTCCTACGAAGGCTGAAAAAAAGTTTTTGCCTTAACAGTAAAAACTTCTCTAATTGACCAAATTTTTTCTGATTTTTTCACGTGCTGGTCACTACGCGTATGTCGTTCACCCTCTCTGCTGCTATGGTTTTTATCCAAAAATTGTATCAAGTCCGTTACGATATCTTGACCTCGGATCATGTAAATTTATTGTTACAAAACCAAACGGAACAGCTTGTGCTTTTGAAAAGAAATTTTTAAATTTGTTCATATCCATGTCCCCAGAACACCAAGTATAATAAATATTTTGCAGCGTATGATTATCTACTCCGTTGAACACAACTAAAATGTTACAGTTATCCCTGATCACTTTTGGAATTTGTGTATAACGCTGTGTAACATAAATCACGTCTGTGTTTTTGTGACGGCCTCGTGAAAATATCCGGGCTGGATTGGATTGTTTGTCCAGCATGACATCATCGTATACCACGAGGTTATTAATGAATCCATCCAGATCATCTACGGATGGCGCTTCATCAATATCAGTAATAAAATCTATGACTTCACTGTCTTCATGCAACAATTTTGCATTTTCATTAAAATCTTTAAGTACTTCGTAACATCGCTGATCATCTACAGATGGCGCTATTAAATACAATTTATTCCACTTCAGCCATCTCATTATTAGATTGAGCAATAATTGCGTTTTTCCACTTCCGGACGGACCTATTATAATCATTCTGATAGAACTTGGTAACGCTGGATGGTGCTTTACTGGCTCTTGTTTTCTTGTCGCAGAAAAGTCAATTATATCCATATAATAAATAATATGAGTCTATATTGTGTTCGATGCAGAGCACCTACACATACTGCTGAATTAACGACAATAACAACAAAAAATAAAAAACGAGCACTTACAGGTAAGTGTGTGAAATGTGGCACCAAGAAATATAAATTTATTTCATCAAAGACAGGTGGGGGGGGGATATTGCTGCTTCGTTAGGAAAATTACCAGGAACTCCATGGGCTAAATACCCTGGTGAGAAACTTTTACCCGGATATAATTATTATGGTCCTGGAACTCGTCTCGATATCCGACTTGACGAACGAGATCAGCCAAAACCCGGAGAGTATCCAGTAAATAAGATTGATCAAGCATGTCACATTCATGATGTTGCTTATAAAAATCCAGATTTGCAACAGCGGCATCTCGCAGATGTGAAATTGATTCACGCGTTAAATTCTATACCTAATAAATCTCTCAGAGATAAATTCACTAGTTTTCTAGTAAAAACTGCTATGAAAGGTAAACTAGTGCTAGGGGCTGGCAATTAAATTATATAACTATCATAATGGAATCTGTTTATTATTCCCCGAGAGGGTATTGGAGAAGTTTCACGTGATGTTGCTGCATCATGGTTAGCACGACAGGCAATATGGCAAATCTTCCTGAGTCCACCTAAAAAAATTCAGTACGCGCATTTTGATGTTAGCGTTCCTAATGAAGTTCATCAAGCGGACATACTGTTTTTACCACACGATACCATTAAAACACGTAGACGTCAATACACGTATAGATATGCGTTAACTGTCGTTGATGTTGCGAGTAGATACAAGAAGCGGAGCCATTATCAACAAAGACAGCATCTGAAGTTGCATCTGCGTTTGAGCGCATTTATCAACGTGGTGGTCTACGATGGCCACGGTTATTACAAGTTGATCCCGGTAAAGAATTTCTTGGAGTAGTATCATCGTTGATGAAGAAACATAATGTTAAAATCAGACGAGGACATACTGAAATTCATCGTGATCAAGCAATCGTTGAACGATTTAATAGAACACTTGCTGAGCGGTTATTTGGATACCAATATGCAAAGGAAATATCTACTGACTTTAAGGATAGATCTCGTGAATGGGTTGCAAGATTACCTAGTGTGATAGCTGCGTTGAATAATGAAATTACTCGTGCAACTTCCATGAAACCTTCTAATGCGATCACAAAAAAATATATACCCCGTAACTACGGACAACGCCGTGAATCTTTCTCTCAACCAGTATTAGGTAATGTAACTGTAAGATATTTATATGAACCTGGCGAACTTGAAGGTTGTAAAAAAAGAGCAACCGATCCTATCTGGAGCGTGACTACACATAAAATTTCTAGCGTGGTAAGATCCACTGGTAGACCTCCAATCTACAGACTAGATTCTACAGCCCCTCAACGTGGATTTGCACGTGAACAATTGCAAGTAATTCCTGAGGATACGCAATTACCACCAAGCTCAATTTTGTAAACGTCCAGAACCTCGACGTCGATTACACTCAAGACAGGTCAGCATCACATTATCACGTGTATGACCGAGATCACTATTAATTCTGTCTACGGTAAATTGTCTTGGATTAAAACACTGCCATGACATATTACAGTTGCAACTTGCGCAATGATTATTCTGTAGTTGTTTTAGTGTTATAATAAATTCAGCATCAAGATCAAAGTCACGCTTCTTTTTTTTGTCAAACTGCTTATAGCTGACTAATTTTTTCCTTATTACAGTAGCGTCATTAGTGATTTCTTCAGTTATTACGTAATCTACAATAACCTACGCAGTTGCGATATTCTCCTGACTCGAGATACGGCGAGATAGACTAAATTCGACCATTCAATACGATCATCTACAATCCAGATTCTAGTATCAGTTATAGTTAATCCCTGCGACGAGTGAATTGTTATAGCGTATCCTAACGTCCATGGCGATTTATCCATGTTTAACGCGCTCTCAACAACATCAACAGCAACCAACACGATATCATTCAAGACAAGATTCTGTACCCTTGGTGGAACCAAGGCACCTGGTATTTCAACTTCAATATTTTGTCGTGGAGTATCTGATGGGCGATAACACAAAGGTACGGGTAGATCCGGAAACTTTTCTTTATGTAACGTAAATAATTTCTTTTGCAGTTCATCACGAACTATCTTTCTACTTGCGACTATCAAATCAGCAGGCCTCCATAAAGTCCAAAATTCATTCATAGAAGTTTCTGCAATTACTTTACGCAGAATTTCGCATTGTATTTGATCTGGCTGAAGTCTGATTAATCTTTTAAGTTCTTTCAGCGGTTCATCAATAGCTCTATGGTCATCATTTATTTCTTCATAATAATCTACAAATGTTTTCAACCATTCATGTGGAGACTGTCCAACAAAGGGTGGTGGTTGACCATGATCGCCACACATAATCACAGCAGTATTCTTCAATAACAACCAATCAAGAAATGTTTTTAGCGTTTCTAACGACACCGTGCATATCTCGTCCCATAATATATACTTGGGTATATATTTTTCACCCATCCGCGATGGGGTCCATGTATCTCCGCACCATCTAAAGAAACTATGATATGTACATGATTTTACTCCTCGTTCTTTTATTTCTCTAGCAAGTTTATGTGTAGGTGTCAAAACAATTATATCTGAGTTATTATTTATAAATAAATTAATCGCACGAGTTGTTTTACCTGAACCACCACACCCATTAAGATAAACGGTCTTATGTCTAGATACAGGATCGTACACAGATGGTGCAGATGATTTTGATGTTTGATTATTATTTCTGTAATATGTCTCCATAATTTCAACATCGGCAGATTCAGAATAACTAAATATATTTTCTTGTTTTATTCTCCATGTCCCCCATTCACCATTACCGAGTTTTAATAAATCTTTATATTTTTTTGTGTACATAAAATGAATCCGTAGCAACTCTAACAGCGTAACGAGGAAATCTATTTATCATCGACAATAGATTTATCGAAACATAAGCTAACATCGAAGATCTTAAATGAGTAAACTGTGGTGAGTCGCCATCACGATAGCTCACAATGGTACCTAGTTTTGTTCCATCTGATAAATAAGCATTACATCGGTTTATAAATGTGTTTTTCTCCGTTGTATCAGCGATTATAAAATCCAGTTCAGCATCGTCCATAATCAATCTTGTACAATATCGTTTATAATCGTATGAACCACCTTGAGTAAACTTACCGATTATCTTTCTACCAAGATCTTTTGCAAGTTTTTCATCATGCTCGTTCCTGCATTTACTTATTTTAATGACATGATCTTCATCAATATCAGGGAAGTCTTTCCTGGTATCATCGATATTAAATCTGTCCGGTTCTGGTAACCAAACTTGCTTCTGTGAACTATACGATATAATCGCTTCAGTTACTCTCAACGATATTAAAAATCCAGCATCAAGCATATACCGCAATAGTACTATCGGAACCCAACATCGCTCTGAAAAATGTTTTCCGAACCAAATATAAGTAATCGCATGGAGATCTTCTCTAAACTCGAATGATTCTACGTGAGCAAACCCTGTTAAATCAAAATCTGGTAAGGATCCGTTTATTGCAACCCTGGTCATGTCATGTGTAGGATGTCCGAATCTCTTAAAGTATTTAGAACATGCTCCATATCCAAGAAAACTCCCAGGTTAACATGCTACCATATCAACCCTAGATAACATCACTATAATCGTATTTGGTGTTCCATAATCCACCGTGTCCATATTCTATACAACTTTTCTTGACATCTTCAAGAAATTCCGATCGTGTCGTTTTCCATGAATTTTTCTCCTGAGTGAAATCAGCAGCGACTGACGGAACAGTAAAACAGTTATTCAATAATTGTCTAACTATGACATCAGCAGAGGTATATTTCAGCGCAAGATGTTCCATTTCCTCATGGAGAGATTCTGTACGATAAATATCACCGTTAGGTCGTACAAATTGATCGTAATGATCATATTCCGAACTCTGAAATAACCAAACAGAAACAGGATCGGTTTTACTAATATTTTTAATAAAATCAAAGATATCACCGTCATAAAAGTTAATCTTTCTATCTCGTGGAAATATTGTTACTGCAGCAGTCCATGCGTGCGCGTTATGATCAATAATATCTATCGGAGCTCCATTTTTTATATATTTCGGTTTGTACAAAATCTCTCCGGTTAACGTTTTTACTGCTATTGGAAATCTTAATTTCTTCTCTAGCTCAGCAACGTCGCTGATAGACGCTCCGGTATCTTTAACCGACTCTGCCCATTTGTTTATTTTTTTACGTCTTAAATCAGTTAAACCATTACCACGTATCGCGTTTGTAAAGTGTTCTGTAACTCGCTCAGCTACGCAGTTTATCCTTGACGAAGTCAGTGATGACAATTTCATCGGTTTGAGATCCCCAACATTAGGTTTATTATTCAGCGGAAATATTCCACAGACAACCGCACTTACAGGATACGATCGCTCATAATACGGTTTATCTATACCAGTTAGTATTCCTGGTTTAGATTTATTACTCAAGAAGATATTATTTCCTGACTGCACGCGGACGGGATCGCGCTTGTCACGAATAATCCAAATATCTTCTTCTGTATTTACAATAAATTTTATTAAAATAAAATATTTTTGATTATCAAGGTGGTTAATGATTACTCTTCCTCGTTTGCCATTCATCGTATTAGAAACATTTCCAACTCTGAATGTTGACATGCATGAACCGCACCATCGTCACGAAATTCCTTCTTGGCCTCACGGATACGTTTAGTTATATCCGCATTCGTTAAAGCTAGATCTTGCATCGAAATACTAAATTTATACTCGGGTAGTCTGTCAAGATCGAATCTGGTTGCGTAGGGTTCAATCACGGATAATTCTTCCATGTTATAATTAGGGCAAAATATATATTTAATTGAATATTAATCTTTTGTATATGATTCAACCAAATCATTGCCACTGGTTAAAAATCGGTTATACGTCTCCGTGTAACAGAACATGTGTGAATGAATACTGTAGTTATCATATGCAATGCGTCAGAAATGGGAGTCTAGGACCAAAACCGCGTATTGTGTGTAGTGCTGGAGTGCGAGGAAAGACTCACCTGTGTGCGCAATGCGGTGAAAAAAATACAGAGAGCTGAAACGATATTACGATAAAAAATATAACACTGACTCTCCTATAAAAAGCGAAGAAGATTATCTGGCTAGATTTTCAAAAAACAATGATTTAGACAAATAGTATTATATATATATATAAATGGAGCAAAATGAGTTTGTGTCACATCCAATCCTTACCAATTATGAAGCATCACGCGATGGCATCATCAGGAATTGCAGGCTGAAAAAACCAGTCGGTAGTGTTACCAATGCTGGTTATCTTGCGTTTAATACCAAAGGAAATAAACATTATTTATCACACATATTTACCTACGAGTGTTATTTTGGACCGATCAAAGATGGGTATGTGGTTGACCACATCAACGGCGATAAACTTGACAATTCACTTGGAAATCTACGAATTACTACACAGAGTCAAAATTGTAAATCCGGAAACACAGGAAGGTGTAAATTATACGGAAAGAGAGCTATTAAATCCGTAAATACAGAGACTGGGGAACAAATTAGTTTTGAATCAATTAATTCTGCTGCCAAATACTTTAACATAGCATCACCCTCAGTGAAACGTTCCGCTGATGGTGTTATTAGATCTACTTTTTCTTTCAAATTTGGGCAGAATATTATTTTCCAGTACCTGGTATCAGATGATCAAGCGAGACTGAGGCAAGCATAAAACTTTTTAGTATTGTAGTTATCCGCACTTATGTTAGGTACATGATATTATTTAGCTTGCAATCGGCATTCAGAAAATATTATAAGATGGTTCTCCAGAAGTGGGTTAAGCAAAAGATACATAAACTGTATTCGATGGCACAAAACATTCTTTACTTAATCAGATTTAACTATTTTTTATAAAGTTTTTATTTTGTTCGATTTTGTATCAAATTTCTCGTTTTTTACGCTATTTTGTTGATTTTTTCAGGTATTATAGTCGATTTTATCATTGTTTTTCGTTGAATTTGCTCGTTTTCGTTAGGTGAAATCCCCAGGAAGGTTAACGGGAATTAACATTAGGTTTTAAATTTGTTGATCAAAAACTGGTTTTTTCCGGATTTTTATCGTAATTCGCTAGCAAAAAAACTACGCAATACGAGCAAAAGAACTGGAAAAAAACAGTTTTTGATCAACAAATCAAAAACCTAATGTTAATTCCCGTTAACCTTCCTGGGGTTTTGACCCAACGAAAACTAGCAAACTCAACGAAAAACTTTGCACAACAAGCACGGGCAATATTGTACTTGATACCTACTGAAACATAATGGTTGGGATACAATATACTTGTCAATATGTGTAGGTTGCATAATACTAAGCAGAATGTTAGTTTTCCCAAGGATTTTGTTTAGCTATTATCACTGTCAATGGTCCATCATTATCGCTGTCATTTTCACTCGTATTTTCACTCGTATTTTCACAATGCTCTCTTAACTGTCTTATACGAAAGTTCATAATCTTTTTCTGTTCGTATTCATGAGATAATTCTAGCTTGATTTTGTCAATAGCGTTTGAGAGAGGTACAAATAACTTTACCTGATCATCAGTGACAATTGCCAGTGACTTTAACATTCCTTGTTGGATAATTTTCATGAATTTATAATCAGCGGAGAGCGTGAATCTGTTCTCGTTCTTTCGTTGTTGTAATGAGTCAAAATCACATAGAGTCTTTTCAGCATTAAGATTGTCAGATACATTGATACCGTTATGTTGTAATTTTTTAATCGCAGAAACAATGACATTGATATTTTCAAAATTCATTATATAATGAGTGTATATTTAATATAAAAATAAACAAAAATATACAGCGCGGGGTGACATTCGGTCTACCATTCCATAGTTGTATCAGATAAACCTAATGAGGTTCTTTGTTTAGACATTTACCCCCAAGAGAACCCCTAAATATCCGAAACCGAAACTTTAGAGGCTCAGAGGGCTGTCTGTACGTGTTATTTGTTTACCCTCGAAAGAATTCCTAAATATCTATAACCGAAACTCTAGAAACTCAGAGGGTTGTTTATACACGTGTAGGTCTTATTTTAGTGACCAATCAGATTCTGTTTATTGCCTTACAAGAATTCCTAGATATCCGTAACCGAAACTCTAGAAACTCAAAGGCTGATTGGTCTTTGTGACCTGGAATCTCATTAGGTTTATTTTTAGTTTTGCGATTGTGTCTTTTGGAATGGCCCTTGTGTGGGGTACCCCTTTAGTGAAGTCACAAGGTCACGACCTCATATCACCCCCGCTGTATATTTTTGATGAGATGATATGATGATGATGATGATGATGAAATGCCGTCTTCACGCCAGCACACCAACCCATAATGATCAACCAATGGGTGATTCACAAAAGTGAATCCACCACGTGTTGACGTAGTGGATTGGTGTACTCTGAAGACGGGGGGGGGGGCTGGAGCCCCCAATAGATTATAAATCTTGGCCTAAAATCGCCTCCCGCAGACATATGTCTTTCTCGGGTTTCGAACCCTGACCTCCCGGATGAGAGTTTCTACGCGCTATCAATTGAGCTATCGGATCTTGTTATAAATACATACTGAAAAAGTTAATATGTGTTTACCAATAGCCTATTTCCTAAAACTACAGTGTTCTTAACAAAAACCACAGTTTTCTGTGTAAAATGGGATTTTATATTTCTAGTTTCCAAAAAATATATATAATTCTGTATAACACTGAGTCTATGCGTAAGCAGTTACCAAGGAGATTGATTTAGTCATAGCGTATTCTTAAAATAACTTTACGCAGTAATCGGCACACAGATACAGGCAATATACAGCCTTTATGGAATAATCAATATGCAGCCACAGCCTTCATAGGGAAAGTTGCCGATGAATGAAACCGCAGGTAAGGTTATATTGACAAGTATACTATACTGTATTGTATACCAACTATTATGTATCATAGACAACATCAGGATATTTTTTTTTTGTTATGATAACGCATTATGATTTCACATACAGATTTATATTTAGTTCTTCATTTCTTGTGTCCAGAATGCGATTGCTTTGGTCTGTAAGTTTAAAGTGTATTCTTGATAATAACGGATTATGAACTCGCAGGTACACGGGGTTAATTGGCTCTGATACAATTAACCAGCCTGGGGGGGGGCTAATGGACTAAAACTGTATAATATGTACCCTTGCTGGGCCTGGTTAGACTTAGAAAGATCTACCTGATAGCTACCTTCAGTAATATCGCGTACCAGATTGACTGCAATTGTTGTTGTTATGTTTACAATGCCTGGCGATATATGACGTCCGGCACCAAAAGGATTGTTATTATGTTTTAGTACAGCCGGTGGTGGTGCTATTTTTCTCCATGATTCAATTACTCCCGGATAATATTCTTCAATAAGATCAGTTAATGATTTCTTCATTTCAGCGTTATTTAAATCTGGTATAATGAGTGTTTGTAAATCTTTTTCTGTTATTTTATAATGATCAAGAAATAATTGCTTCAATGTTGGAAGTGTGTAAGAATTTCCATCGAGTTTAGTCGCAATGTTTATAATACTTCGATTGGCGATGTATAAATAGAGTAAGATCCCATTTAAGTGTTTTATTGACTCGATTATTTGCTGCTTTACGTTATCATCATAATGTTGTGATAATAAAATAAGTAAATTTCTTAAATCATTAAACGTTTTATCGTATTCAGGTTTAAGAGTATCTAAAAAATCTTTTAAAAATTCTTCATCAACAATATCCCGCTCCTTTGGCTTCCTGATAACAGTAAATATTGATCTAGTCATCTTGGGGATCCTTTTACCGTCAAAATCGGTAAAGTAATATGTATCGTTGTTTGGATCAAATTCAAATACTATATAACGCCATGGATATTTATCTCGATATTCTGGATTTTTAATGAATTTGTTTTCGTTTGTTTTAAATTCATTTTTAGTTGGTTCTGATCCTCCATTATAAACAGGTGCGACTTCAGGCCATCCTAACACTGATCTAATTGAACTTTGATAAATATCTACGAGGTAATCAGGAGAATTTATTTCAATCACCGCTGATAGTGTTGGTTCGTAAGCAGTAATCGCTATTTTGGATTCTTCCCCTGTGATAGATTTAATTCTGCGTTGGAACTCGTCATTAATCTGGTCTATTTGATAACTGCCCGTTGAAATTCCAACAACTTGCCAATCAGGACTTCCATCAGGTTTATTCTTATTCGCAAATACCAGTGAATTATTTCCTGGTTGTCCACCAAACGGTTTTGACCTGATATTTGGCCAACTATGATAAACTCGTAATTGTGCTAGCGCTATTTCCTTTGCTGGAATTGCAGTTGGAAAATTAACGCTAAATTCAGGATTGGTTGAACTTAATGATATCATAGTAGTTTTTGACGGCATTGTATTAGCTACGATCTGCTGTAATAATTCTAACGATGACATTATTTAAAATACTCCGTATTTAATAGAGCGGAAATTCAAACCTCCACTTTATCATTAGAATCCACTTTGAATGTCTCATGATAAGTTTCCATTATCGTTGCAAACTCCTCATCGGATATTTTACCATCGCTGAGGTACGCCGAAAGATACGATGATAGTTTAGAATAAGATAATGTTGTTGTGTGCAATTTCATTATGTATTCGTTTAGTTTATCATTTGTACACGTAGATATTTTCTTAGCGATAATACTGAAAATACCTGCGCATGTTGTTGCCGTTGAAACTATAATTGTTACAACTGCAGGCGCTGTCATCGTTATTGTTGATAGTAATAATCCAGTTCCAGCAATAACAGCAGAAACCGAGTATACCATTATATCAATAACAACCATACGTCGACGATATTTTTTTACCTTTATCGTGTAATCGTCGATGATATTTTTTAGTTTGGTTTGACACTCACATACTTGAGCGTATCTGTGACGTTGAACGTCGATAAATGACTCTTGATTCATTATATTTATCTAGATAACTAATTGAGGAGTTTCACACACAAATTCCAAGCACCACCAGTATAGTGCTCTGGTTAATTTTTTATCAGATGCCTCCAGCAGAAATGTTTCTTCCGCATCTTTATTTATTATAACGGATACAACTCCAGAAAAAGTATCGATTGAATGACGCCATGGAAATGTAGTAAATATACTGAATTTTGCTATGCTAAATACGGACAGCCTGTATACGCCAGTAATTTCTGCGGTGTGTTTGAGATTATTATCTTGCAGTGTCCATACTCCTAATCCTGATGCTACTGTGTATACTACGTTGAAGATCTGCTTGTGAGGCATTCCAGCAAGTAACTTTGTTACTAGATTCGTTTTTTCAATGGTATTAGGAATTCCACTAACAATATCGTTGATTTTCATGTTAATGTCGGTAAGTTTTATGTCAACGACTGGTGGACTTCCAAAAAAGTCATTAATAGATCTGTTTACATTTCTACGAAAATTTAGAAATGTTTGTACATGATTAATATAATCAGTTCTAAATGCAGCAATTCCATCATTGATTGTCGTTAACGAAGTCGTTATTAGAATTTCCTTATCGTCGACGTATTTCTTCGTTGCGGCGTCAAAATCTGTTTCTGGTGTTCTGAGATTATTAATACCATTATTATTCATGTCGAGAAATGCACGCATTATACCACCGCGCACTGACACGTACTTGGATTCTTGATCATCGACGTATTTTTTGTTGCTGCGTCTGTATCCGAGGTTGGATCTCCAAGATATGTAATTTTTCTTCCTGACATAATAATGTCACCGGTAAATACATCACCAGTTTTCTTAACATATTCGTTAACCGATTTACCGGAATCCTGTATTTTACCTTGACCAGTAAAAGTAACGATATTATTAAAAACCGCGTTGGGAATTCGTACAATTGCATCTAGTAGTTGTATGTTACTCGTTTTTAATCGTCCTTGTTTATCCTGAAAAACGACGACTTCATTTTGATCCACACTTGTGATATTTAATAAATCATCGATTTCATTTCTGAGCTGATCAAGAGTTGCATATTTAGATAAATCGACCTTCTTATCTTTGCGAGTAGATCTTCCATAAATATCTACCACTATATTTACTGATATCTGTTTAAGTGTTATGACGTAGTGTAGAGAACGCGTGCACGACTTTATGAGGTGGCGCTGTTGATTTTGATACAGCATCAAGCACAGCGAGGGTTTCACGACCGCATATTGGAGGATCAGTTATCTTTTGTGTTGGTAACGTTGAATACCAGATTGGAATATCGCCGGTAACGTACTCCAAAAATTCTTTTGGTGGTGCTAATCCATACGAATCAAAATAAATAATTCCACGTGGATCAATTGCATATCCTACCCAGTGCGTGCCTGGGCCAGAGGTTTTATCTAGATTAATGATACCGGTTTCAATATTGTTTGGTTTTTTTGGCAATTGATTGCGCATAAAAACACCTCTGAAGTTTTTTATTTTTAATTTTTTAGCAGCATTAAGTATATCAAAATTGGACATGGGTGATATTAGTAAACTGTCCCGGGAAGTCTTAGACCCTTTCCGTACCACGAATACGGGGTCCATGGTAGTCTTAGACCCTTTCCGTACCACGAATACGGGGTTCCTGGTAGTCTTAGACCTTTTCCCTTTTTTTTTATTTCTTGTCCGGTTGCTTTCTTTAATGCCATTCCAGCAGCAGTTCCAACAGCACCTAGCGCAGCTGCTTTTGCAACAGCTGGGGCTGCAGCGGCTATTAATGCTGGTATAGCTGCGAGAAGTGGAAATATACCACCCGATTTAGCAATATCTTTGATGGCGCCCGCAGAAAGATTAAGTTTGACGCCTTTATTTGATTTTTTAGCTTCATTGAAGTTTTTGAACTGACGCTCGGTCAACGATAGTTTATTTGCACCGGTCATCTGTTCTCGCTTTAGCGATATTTTTATTCCACAGTTATTTTTTGATGCTGATTGTAGCCTTTTAATCTGACCAGGAGTCAGACTCACACTAACGTGATGATATGACATTATTAATATTATGAACGATCTAATTACATGTTTTCTACTGGAGCATCAATAACTCTCATTCGTCCACCAACACCTTCGAGTAACATCGATTTATCGCTGAGTATAACTGCGATTGCTCTATAATTAGGAATATCTACAACATTTCTATTAACACGAGCTCGAAAATGAATATCTACAACAGATTGTCTGGTTAAATCTAAATGTTCTAGTGGAAAGTAATAAATCGGATACAGCGTTGTAAAATCTAGCTGCGATATTTGTAAACCAGTATCAATGTTTTGATCACGTCCCATGAATGACATAAGACGATGATATGCACGTGCTACATGATTTTGATCGAAATTTAACAAAATATCCTCGGATGGTTCTTGGTGTCCATTTATCCTTAATGAAACCTCAGAAACACCAAGATTGTCAAATATCATAATACTAAGATTTTGACTATTTATTAGTGCAGTATTTTGAAACGCAATAAATATATGTCTTGGTGCAGAAACACCTTGCTGAGAAGCTATCTGCCATGTAAATAAACCATCAATTGCACTCTGAACAGCATCTGTGGTCATTGTTAACCATGACAACGTTGATTTACCGCCTTGACTCATAAAATATAACAACCGGTCATCTTCGGATATCGATGGAGTCATTACTGGCATCCACAGGGAAAGTTTTGTTAGTATTACTATACCAGCATCACCAATGGGTCTCCATAATGCATCATTGTCTGTGCCTTTTCGTACTAGTACAACTGTGTGTTTGGCTCCGAAAATGACTTTTCTGACATTTCTACAGAATCCAAAGATATGTGACAGTGGAATTGCACATGAAAATACTCTTCTTCCACCACTCAACATTGCTCGACGTGATCTAAATCCTAAGTTAAATTCTTCATCTACATTAATAATCATTGTTTGTACATCCACATCGGCGGTTCTAGCAAAATTTCTTGGTCGTCTTATTTCATATTGTTGGTACTCTGGAGAATTAGAAGTATCTTTCGCAAACATCATTGATGGACCAGCTGATCTTGAGTAATCGTCGCTGTATCTTGCAAGACCTAGTATTGTCGTGGCAACGTCGACTTCTTTCTGAATTGATTCAATATTTTTTCCGTCAATCATGTACGTAGCGCTATCAAATAACTCCATAATACCATTATTAACAAAGCCGACACTAACATCAGCTCCATATGCTACTGGTGGTGCTGCAGGATTAGCGTTATTTAAAATTTCACCTTCGACTTCAATAAATGCATCAGCGGGTAAGAAATATCTGCTTGTATCCTGAACCTGTAGTTCGATTCGTCCACGCCGATCTGGCTCTCGTGCGTCGTAAGAATAATACTGATAATCGCGCACAGACTCATCTTTGAGAACTGGTGCGTCCATGTCGAACGCGGGGTCAGATATGCGCTTAAACATCTTTATTATTATCGTCTTCGTCTAACACGAAGACCACTTCCTGCTATCAGACTAGCGGTTATATTTTTTTCCTTTTCCGACATTGGTACATCAGCCAACTCCGCTAGTTTTTGATTAGCGGCTTGATTTATTATTTTACTTACACTTGCGGGCATCACTTCAGTGCTGGCCAATTTCACAGGTTGAGGTCGGGTCGCTTGTGGTCTGCGTATTAATCGTGATAGTCTATCTTTGATTGCTGAGAATGCTTTGCTAGCAAGATTACCAACAGCGCTTATACCTTTTTCACGAACAACATCAATAGCTTTCATTCCTAGCTGCTTTGCAATCGGTATTGCTTTTGGGGCTATTCTTCTAAACAGACCCTGAATAACATCACCTAGTCCATCTCCGTAGGTCGTTTTGTATACTGGTAATCGAGAGTTTATTACCCTGACCATGGTAGGTCCACGAGTATTGTGTATGATCATCTTATTATTAAGTGACTTTATCACTAATTACATACTTAGTCACTATGATAATCATCGGCGATTTCATTAATGAGAGACCGATATACATTAATATCCATGATACCGCCTGTAAATAATCGTTTACAAATATCAGCTGCTTCATTAATGATTTCTGGGGAATTATTACCAGCTCGTTTTCCTCTAATGAGGATTTCTAGTCGATCGACATCAGCAAGGACATTATTGGGACAAGTAATAAGACCACTCCCTAAACCACTTCCAGTTGCGCGAGGATCCTGATCTTCTTCCTCACGTATTGCTCTGACTGGTTGTCGTGGTGATTGTAATTGTTTCATATTTTCTTGTCGTTCTTGTTCTCGTTGTTGTCGTTCTTGTTGTAGTTGTTGTAGCTCTTGTTGTAGTCTTTGTAATTGTTGTAATGGTGATGCTTTTTGTTGTTGTAGCTCTTGTTGTATTTGTTGTGGTGATGGTTGTTCTCGTTGTTGTGGTAGTGGTGGTGCTTTTTGTTGTTGTTTTGGAGGTTTTTGTTTCTTTTGTTGTTTATCCTTTCTTCTTGATTGAATTAATTTATCAATTTCCTTATCATAATCATCATATAATGAATCATCATCTCTAGCTTGTTCAACATCCATAAGTATACGATATAAATATTTTTGCCATTGTTTACTGGATTTAATATCTTTAGCGTGTTCAGGTTTCATTAATTTACCTCTTCGACTAAAACTATCCACAGCAAATTTAGCTAATTGTCGTAGGTTAAGGTTATTAATTGTCTTAATAGTTTCTTCATAAAATTTATTTTTCAATTCAGCAGTACTTATTGCACGACTCTTTTGTTCAGGGGCTAGTGCTTCAGCACCTTCTTCTTCCTGGTCTGCATCTTCAGGTTGATCTTCATCATCAGGTATTTCCGGGACTGGCATCGCAGCAGCTATTTCGGCTGGAAGTTCACGTAAAATTTCTTTTGTCTTTTTTGTTCTTTTTGCTATTTTTCCAGTTGCTTCAGCGGTGTTCTCTAACACAGGTAGAATACCTTTAGTAGTCTCAGTGATAGGTTTAAATAATCGTTCTGCACCTTCTGCAAATTCCATCTTATACTCCTGACGCGATTGTAGTTGTTGCTTAACAGAATCACGAACAGGTAGATATTTTTTAATTGCCTTTAGTCGCTCTCGAGCTAATTTAGCTGAGTGTGGTTCTTCAATATTCATTATTGATAATATCTATAATGGCTGTTTAATTTATAGCAGCAGAGAGGGTGAACGACATACGCGTAGTGACCAGCACGTGAAAAAATCAGAAAAAATCTGGTCAATTAGAGAAGTTTATACTGTCAAGGCAAAAACTTTTTTTTCAGCCTTCGTAGGAACCCTTAAATTTCAAAAATAAGGTCTCTACAAGGTTGTAGGGTTCACCCTCTCTGCTGCTCTACTTTTTTTTTCCATTTAGGAAATATATGCGTTTTTACTTATGTAATAGACTTATAGTATCCCAGGTATCGACTTTATATTAAAGTTTGCAGTTTTACCGTTTCATGAAAGCGAACCCTAGAATGACTATTCAAATTATACAGCTATTTATATCCTCTCCATCATTAAAGAAATAATGGAGAAACACATTTTTACCCACCTATTTCTCCATATCACTAGCTACAATCTTCTACAAGGATCTAACTAACTACAATCTTTTTCTTCGGTCTCACTCTGGATTCAGACAGTCACTCTGTTAAAATGCCCTGATGGAAATAATTGACAAATGGCTATCAGCTATTAACGCCAATAAAATCACTGTATTGTCTTTACAGATTTCTAAAACGCTTTTACTATTGTTGATCAGGATAGTCTTTTGAAGAAATTACCTCACTCTGCTAAAATGCCCTGATAGAAATAATAGATAAATGGCTATCAGCTATTAACGCCAATGAAATCACTGGATTGTCTTTACAGATTTCTAAAACGCTTTTACTATTGTTGATCAGGATAGTCTTTTAAAGAAATTACCGGTTTAAAAATGTTCAATTATTGTACGCTCTTTGCTCAAGTCTTACGAGTCAAACGGGATTCATAGTTTGGGTAATGAAAACAACTTACCAGAGTTAGAACCAGTAAAATGTGACGTCATTCATGGCTCCATTTTGGGTCTTGTCCATTTTCTAATCTTTATAAACAATCTACGTCTGGGTCTTAAATACTCAGATTCTGATGTATTCGCTGATGAAATAACTATCTACCATTCGGACAGCTCTACCTCCGTTGTAAATTGTCATCTTCAGATTGATATTCAGTTTATTCAAATGTGGTGTACGCAAAATAAAATACACATGAATCTGTAAAAAAAAAAATTACTTGTGCGACTATCGGCTCCATACAGAAACTGTCGACAATTTCTGCACTAAAACGTATGCTAAACACTTTGAACTTGCTCCTGCATATTCTCAAAATTGCCAGGTAGCTTCATTATTAACAATTCTATTGGGACACCTAGCCTAATGTGTTTGTATGTGTCAGCGTTTGTCTTTGACGTCCGTGAGACTGTCGTAACAGTGGTTAGTTCTCATAGTAGTATAAGTATTTGAGGTTTTAAAACCAAAGAGGGTTTTAGGTCAGAAATCCTCACCCCCTCTAAAATAAATATATTCTGACAATTTTTCACCACCTCAGAGAACCCCTCTTCCTCAAAAAAACCACCCTCCTCCAAATTTTTATATCAGAAAATGATGAAATTTTGAAACCCAAAGGGGATTCTAGACCAGTAGATTTTTTTATATTAAACAATGAAATATTATATATAATGTATCATTATAATCCAATCCGACATGTTGGATCTGATCTGACAAACAAATTTTGTAAGAGATTTAATTCGATTAGGGCAGCCTCAAGCTATACTGGCATAACAACTAAAATAATAAGCAATTGTGTCAAAAATGTTGGTTATCATATATCACCAAAATATGGGTCAGTACGGTTATTCGCGATTGAAAATGACGAACGAATAAGAGGTTGGGCAGATGATCCAATGACATTTATTGACAATATAATTGACGCACTTTTTGATAATGATGTTACTAAAGCTATACAAAATTAAACATCTACTACTATAAATATTTGTTTAAAACAACAAAAATAAAAATAATGGTCCTTAGAGAGGACTGTTTTTGAAGACGGCACAAACACATAATTATATATAAGATGTTTTTTGTAGACTGCACAACACATAGTATGTTTTTGTAGACTGCACAACACATAGTCTTAATTATAAACTTAATTAAGGACAACACAGTTACACATATTCTTAATTATAAACTTAATTAAGGACAACACAGTTACACATAGTCTTAATTATAAACTTAATTAAGGACAACACAGTTACACATATTCTTAATTATAAACTTAATTAAGGACAACACAGTTACACATAGTCTTAATTATAAACTTAATTAAGGACAACACAGTTACATATAGACTTAATTAAGGACGGCACATACAAACGGGGGGCCTTCTCTACGTTCAACAGAAATTT
Source organism: Megalonaias nervosa (assembly GCA_016617855.1). Lineage (NCBI taxonomy): Eukaryota > Metazoa > Mollusca > Bivalvia > Unionida > Unionidae > Megalonaias > Megalonaias nervosa. The sequence continues at coordinate 43,504 of JAECUM010005266.1, forward strand.
ACACACTCTCCCCCATAATCAACCCGGGGTGTGTAAAAATACACCCAAAAAGTGACATGGTGGAGAGTGTGTAAATTTCCGTTGAATTTCCAAGAGGCGGCGGAGCCCCATTAATAAGAGAATTTTGGCATAATATCGCCCCCGCCGGCAATGTGCCGGTCACGAGAATAGCACTCAGGACCTCGAGTATGAGAATCCAACGTGTTAGCAATCGACCACCGGATTTCCTTACATATATATATATAAAAAAAAATTATTATGTAGTTACCAAACAGCATTACATTTTCTGATTTTGAAAACACGAAATTTTGCATTACATTTTCTGATTCTGAAAGCGTTATTATAAATAAATCGAGAAAATACATGATTTTTGATTAAAAGATATTTTCTATATAAATCTGTTTGTACAGAAAAACGAAATTCTAATGTTGGTTGAATACAGAGGCTGTTATAAGATCAACCGTTGCCAAGGATACTAATCAATAATGTCAACGAGTTGGCTGAATGAAATACACAGACGCTGTATATATATATACATTACAAACAGAGACTCTGCGAGAAATAATCAATATTCTGTATGAATGGGTTTTTACGTAAATGACATACCATATATACTCGCTTACAAGTCGAGGCTAACTGCAGACAAAAAGATAAAGATCTGCCATAGTATTATGCGCCTGCAGATCAGAGTTTATCTTGTTTGTTTTACTGATTACTCCTAGCAAAATTGCGCAGACCAAGATCTGCTAGTGCATTATGCGACAGCATATTTGGGTCTGTGCAGTTTGCGGTTGGACTCAACCTATAAGCGAGAATCTACAGTAACTATGTTTATATAAGGCTATCTACTAACATTTATGCAAGAGGAATTGCTAGTCATTTCGGCAAATACAGAACTGCCACCAGGATTTAGGTCTTAAAATTACTATCAGATTTTAGATACAGCTGTATACATTTCATTAGCCAAAAAAAAAATAAATAAATGCAAAGAAAATGTTGCAGTATATGCTATGTTCGATAACTACAAAATATTTTAAACCTAGCTGGAACAGTATTATCTCCCTTTTAAAAACAGATAGGGCATACAGAGTTATATTTCTTGACCAATGAACAATGTTTCAACATTCGCTATTAAGTATGATTTATTGTCATAATAATACAAATAAAATTTAATTCTACCGGTTACTTTTCGACGACATTCAAATAGTTCTTTCATTGCTATCTTACTGAGAAGATACTTACTACCTTTTACAAAAACCTTCGACCGGTCTAAGTCTATATTAATTTTTGTATACTGTTGCTGGCTGATCGGATTATGAAAATTGTCATATTTTAGTGCAAGCTCGTCTCGCAAACTTTCGAGATAATTAAAATATTTGCTATCGTCTGATCTGATAAGGGAGAGTTTGATTCTGTCAAATTTGCTAAAACAAATACCTGAAATTTCATCGTTAAATTCAAATAATAATTGCTGGTTATTAACCATTATTTTTTTGATTTTGCTATTAACTCCATCGATTAATGTTAAATTTTCGAACATTATTTCTGATGTCTAGACAAAATTACTTGCATAATGTCCAAGTGCTAGTGTATTAACTCCGTCTCTGCAATACCTTTTATCATCAAAATTACTTAATCCACGTTTTATAATTGTATCCGTTTCAAGTTTATGATGATTTGTTCTGATGACATTTGTTTTGATAAAACTGACATTATTGTTTAGCGCTGTTTTAAAATCATCAAATTTCATCATCTTTTTTACATATCCTCGAGGAATACCTTTTGCTTTTTTTGTAAGTTTATTGTCATCTAATATGACAGCATACATTTTACTCTTTAGTCCGACAAATTCCCTAACTGGCATAAACATAAATTCATCTTTCATTTTTCCAATAACTTTCTCATACGAATTATCTTGAAATCCACTACATGCTGGATAATCTGATCGGTCAAATAGATTTTTATTATTGTAAATATCTTGATAGACATCTTCAAATTTTATATTATAAACTAGCGAATCTGTATCAGTAAATAGCAACTCTGAATCTTGCCACTGCTTTTTGGTAAAATTATAATGAAAATTGTACATCAGCCACTTTGATATATCAAGTACAGCTGCACCAACATAAATCGGTTTATGTAACTTTAAATTTGACTTTCGTCGTTGTATTGCAACAAGATTTTCGTTAAATATTTTCATAATAACAAAACCATCATCATTAACTAATTTATTTCTGCGATTTATGTCATTAACAATTTCTATCGAAACTCGCTTCCGAATATTCTCCATTGTCTTACCGAACACCGAGTTGTTCATTAACTTGAAAAAGTTTTTCTCAAATTCGGTTTTAGCCATAGCACGACGTTTGGTATTTAAATCAATATAATTTGCCATCCACCTCGACTGATTAAACTTTAGCACGCGATGGACTTTTCTCAGAATTAGTCCAGCATCTACTGCTTGTTTTAAATTTTTGTAATGCATAACGTAATTTCTTTTATTTAACAAATTTGGAACTAACTTATTAACAATCGAATTTTTTGCTGTTGTCGTTGTTCGTTGTTCAGGCGATAATAAACTATAATCAATCATCATTGACTCTGAACAAAATGGGTAGTCGTTATGTAGATCATGTAACGAACTAGGATAATCTAGATCAACTTCAACAAAGTATGAAATATCGGAAAAATCATTATTAATTTTTCTAGGTAAATCTTTTTCAGTTTCTCTAAGAAATTGATCTGGAATTATCCAATGAAATCCACCACAAGGCATTGGCTCTGACATCGCATATCCATACAAATTCACACAATCTAGATAAGTAATATGATTAGATGGGAGATTTTTATCATAATTTTTCAGATATTTATTATTAGCTACTGCATATTTTTTTGTTATAACGCTAATTCCGCCTCTGATACCTTTTTCAATAAAGTTAAACATATCAACATCTGTTAAAAGATCCAGTTCTATCTTACTTGTTTTTAGTAGAGCGTCCCAAGACAATCTTGTAGCAGAATAATACCAACAAGGATCTAGTCCATAATTACTGTAGCTTACTCAACGAAAACTCTCAAAAACATCTGCTAGTAATTACACATCTGTTTTTAAATATAGATCGTGATAATCACCAAATGTTTTACAACTAAATTTATTCCAAATATTTTGTGCATATTTATATTCGTCATCTGTGATATTTTCATTTTTGAGTTGCGAGTAAAATTTATCTTTATCAGGAAGAGAAGTTTCATCAAATCTGCTGCAATCGTCGAGATACTCGTACGGAAAGATACCTTTTTTTGTCAAATTGATATAGTTTTCACCAAAGCAACTTTTTAGGTTAGCGAAATTGCTACCGGCCCTTGTAGCGCTGTTTACAAGCTCATCTAATGATGCTGCCATAAATTGCAGGCTATCAATAAAACGTAATTTACCGAGCGTCACCGACATATACTTTTCAAAATTGTTTGGAATACATTTTATTGCATTATTTAATTTTAGTTTAGCTTTAATATTTTCATCACCAAAAGCTTCTACAATGATATGACTGTCATAGCCACGAAAGTTATGTAAAACTACAGGAATCAAATCTGGAGCATGAAATTTTAAGTTGCAACTATTATGAGCTGTTCCACGATATTGTCCGGTCAAATGACAATGATCTCGCACCTTATCACAGACTCCGTTAGAGTCTACCAGCAACTTTTCACAAATATGACAATTAACTACCTCATCAAAATCAAGTTGTTGTTTAAACGTTATTCTCATTGGAGCTGTTTTAAATAATCTGTTAGAAATTTTATGAACTTCGTCTATTAAATTTTTTAATAGCCATACGGCAGGATTTTTACATCTGTACAATTTTATTGGAGTTGAAAATTTATCGTTAGCGCAACAAACTACTTTATAAGCTACTCAGCAAGGAATATGCTGTTGTATTTTTCTAGTACTGGATTTATTTGGATTATTTTCTGCTTCAACCACAGGAACGAGTAGACACTCGAAATCAGCGTAAATAACAAAAGGAATATTTAGTTTATGTTCGTAATTTTTAAATTTTAATATTTTTTTCTTTTTCGCCAGGCATAGTTATTCTTTGAACGTTGACACAGTATTTGAGATGCTGTTGCAGTATTCCATCGCCAGAAAAAAACCTGCAGACATCTATAACAGAAATATTTTTTATTTTTATTTTTACTATACTGTCTGCCAACTAAACCGTTAAAGTTTTTTATCCAACATTAATGTCCCTGATAAAATAATAAATTTATTGTATTTTGTGTAGCATTTTCTGAGATATATCTGGGGTAAAAGTTTTCTCGCTCATCTAGTCCGAAAACATTTACTGAGATACTGTTTTGTTTTTCAAACTTTGGTATATGATTTTCTGCTACTGGAAAACTTATTCCTAAAAAATTTAGTTCGTCTTTGTATGGCAAATACTTTTCAATTCTGCCGGGGTGATCACACTGAAGATGTTTTGCAGATAAAATTGACCATTGAAAACATTTGTCATCATTGTTTCTGACATTTATACAGCATTTTTTGTTTTTAATTTTTTGAGGGAGATCGACGTACAAACTACCGTAAAGCACGTTATATTTTGCTGTGTGAAATAAAACTTCTTTTATCATTTCAAATTTCCAACCCTATCCTGATGCAGTAAATTCTTCTAATTTTTTGTTTATTTCTTGATGTATTTCATCGGCGACCGTGGCAATGTTTGTTCCAGTTAATATTTTTCTTGATTAAGCCGTTAGATGTGGTTCCGAAATTTCGCTGTCAAAACTTTTTGTTTCAAAAATTACATCAAGTACATCCTCAACTGCGTGTAACTTTGATAAAATCGTATGATATTGGACTATAAGTTTGATACTTTTATGAGCCGCAAGTTCTTTTGATATAACAGGTTGTAAAAGATGAAATAAATTTGTGGAGCTAAAATTTGCTAAAATATTTTGATCATCAAGTTTGTAACTATTATCGTAACCGGAAAATGCTGTAGCAATTTTTTCAGATTTGATAATGTTCTTTTTAGCAATATCTCGCAATTTTAACATTATATATATAGTAATATTTTATATTTAATTGAATTGTTTTTAATTAGAGATATGAAATCCTTATAGTATAATGACAGAAATTTTGAGATATCTGAGATTGACAGCGGAAGAGCAAGAATTTTATCACGTACACCCAAAGTACAATTTATATGCAGCAAATATGTTAGGTTCTGTTATTAATATAGAATCTAAAAAATCTGTTGGCACACCAACGCCAGCTGGTATGTTAATTTCAGTAAAAGGCGATAATACAGAAAGAATTGAAATGTTTAGAAAAGATTTTATTTATACTTTGTTTTGCGACGATGTTCCAAAAGGACAGCGAGTTTATCGAGTAAATAGCGCAGTTGCTGATGATAATATTGAAAATTTATCATTACAAAATGAATTTCAACTTCACCCAGTATTTGATCTCTATGAGGCAAATGATCGAGGAATTATTCGACATAGAAAAACAAAAAAAGTTATTGGAAGTTTACAAAATAGCGGATATCTTACTGTAGCTGTTAGAGGAGCAAAAAAAAAACCTGATCAAATCCATTATCTGTCACACCGTTTTGTATCTGAAACGTTTAACGGTGCTATTTTAAATAATTTAGTTGTAGATCATATTAACAAAATTAAATCTGATAATCGCATTGAAAATTTGGATTTAGTGACGACAAAAGAAAACACAAAACGTGGAACTGGTGGTAGTAATAATTTTAAAATCCGGCTAAACAAATAATTTCAATAAATATTGAAACTGGAGAAGAAATGAAATTTAGATCAATGACATCTGCGGCAAAGCATCATAAAATTCATTCACAGAGAGTAAAAGATGTCGCCGACGGCAGAACAAAATCAGCAACGTCAATGTTGACATTTGATAGATTTAATTTTAAATACGATAACTAATGATATTTTCTAGATCATTTCGAGTAAGACAATTATGACTAAATTCCATAATATCGTCGCGATTAAATCGTAATGTCATCATTTTATTTGTATCAAGTTTTATTTTTTCTGCTACTATTAATAAAAATCTGTCAGATTCACCTAATGTTATAATAACATCAACAAAAAGAAAACTGTTTCCCAACAAACAATTTCGAATTGCCTTAGCTAATTCTTTGTGATTCAATATATTAACTCTTATGATATGTTATTTCTCCAAACATTCTTATTATTTATTAATTAGACAAAAGATATATTATAATAATGAACTTAACTGAGAGACTGGCTGAACTATATTCGGGAGATTTTGTTTCAAATTTTGCATTAGAAAATATTTCTAATGATAGATTTTCTAGCTATACTGAAAATGATATTTTGCATAACGATAACGACGAAGAAGAAGATGATGTTGTTGTTAGTAAAAAAAAATTAAGCAGACCAACAACTGGACGATATGATGTTAAGTACCATATTGCAAAAAAAATAATAAAATTTAATTTTACTATCACAGAGCATCAAATATTTTGACAACTTATAAAACCCTTTTTAAACGTAAAGATAACTGGACAACAAAGAAATATAAAATACGATTTTATTTTTGTTAAATATTTAATTTAATGCCAGTCGATGATGCAAGAAATTTACATTTAATTTCTCTGTGTAAACTAGTAAAATGTAAATCAGTATTAACAAAATACGAAGAAATTTATAATAATATTATTCAATCATTATAGATTTAGTGGGTACCCAGCTATTAAATTTATCGCTATATCCACGCCATTTGACTAAACTTTTGTTGCCGCGCTTTTTAATAACTTTTTCAATAACAAATATATCTTGTTCTGTTTTCTGAAGTTCTTGCTCGTAAAAACTGCCAGTTATAGGTTCACCTAATAAATCTTTTAACGAGTATGTAACTGGTATTGTTAAAAGTTCTTTATCAACAACAAATACTTCCTCGCTCCAGTTATGAGTATATCCTTTCTCAAATGTTTTTTTCGTCAGAGAAATTCTAACTTTATCACCAACTTTAAATTTATGCCTGCGGTACAAATTTTCGTTTGCTAATATTGGATTTGCAATCGCGTCGTTTGGCGACATTTTCCTTTTGCCTAGCGAAATGGATCTGTGTTTCGTGTTATTATACTCGTCAACAATTTTTTGTAAGTTGTCAGTATATTTACTAGTATTTTTAGCTGTTAAATATTTGTGGATTTTTTCGTTGAGCGTGCGATTAAATCTTTCAACGATTACGCTTTTATTCTCATTTCCTATAACATATTTTTAAATGTTATTTTGCTCTAAAAACTGTTCAAATTTTTTATTAAAAAAATTCTGCTCCATGATCAGTCCAGATTCTATTTGGTTTTCTTTCCGTGTTAACAATAATTTGTTTTAATGCATCAGTCATCGATGTCCCTGCTTTATCCGAAACGGGTATACTAAACGCATATTTGCTAAAAACATCTATAACATTAAAAAGATATCTCTTGTTATCATTAAATTGAGCTAGATTTGAGACATCAACTAAATCTATCGCCCAGATATCATCAACGGCATTTGCGACAACTTTACGTCGCGGAAACTTATTTTTTGGGTATGTGTAGCTCTGAGGCAAGATCATCATATAATTCTTTTCCGAGACCTAATTTATATTTTGCTCCAATAAAACCCTGAACCAGCCTTCGGTCAACACGTTCTCGCATATTTACAGGTTTCATATCACGAAGTTCGTCTAACATTATTTTATCGCAGCTGTGTTTATTTTGTTCGTTGTCTGGAAGTTCAATATCTCTATAGCAGATATCATGGCGCATTGCTATTGCATCAACTTGATTGTAAGGCTCTTGTCCTGGCAGTGGATTATCGTTTTCGTCAAGTTGTTTATCAAGAGGATTATAAGGTCCAGTATATTTATGACCTGGCAATGTCCAACCGCCTTTTGGTTTCGGCAATTTGCCAATTAATTTATGTATATCTATACCGAAACCAATTATTTCTCTGTTGTTGCATTTCTGATAATATGTAACAATTTTATTTTGCTCCAGACATAAATCTCTATCACAATCGCACTCGCATGTCATTATTTATTAATCATCTACTGAAATAATCTTGTCAGGGCAGCCCGCTCCGGACAACTTTGTTGTTGGCGATAATTTCTTTAAAAACATACTTTTTCTTTTTCCACAGATTGCACAAATGCTTTTCAGCATTATTCTATTATTTTTTGTTTTTTCTGTTTTTTCATCTTTATTTTCTATTTTAGTTTTACACTTAAGACAATATGTTGACATTATATATCAGTGAGTTTAGATAAAATTTAAACTTTGTAAAAGTTCAGTGCAATCTCATCATTAGAGTGAGAAGGTTGTTTGTCAAATTGCAAAATAAACTTTAAAAAATCTGGATTTATGGCCATCTGTTTAATGAACATTACACAGTAGTATCCACAAGCAGAAGTTCCAACTGGTTGAATTTGATTAGACGAATAATTTATTATTTTCGCAAGAGAGTTCGTCTCTGGAGACTTTGTCTCTTGAATTCTACTTATATATTTTTTTATTGCGTCAGTTGGTGGAATTCCGAACGAGTCAAATTATCACAAACAGCTACCCAGTGTGTACCAGATCCGTCATTGAAATCTTGTATATTTATAACAAACGAACCTGGCGTTTCTAGCTTCATAAGTTCATCTTTAGAATAAACTCCACGGAAATTTTTTACTTTTTTCAGTTTATCAAGTATATCAAAGTCACTTAACGCGGTCGACTTCATCTCTTTGTTCCTGACCACATTAGTCCTCGTCCTAACACACCTGTCAATAGACTTCCCGCTAATCCTGCTAGTAATGGAGCTATTGGAATACATCCATCTTTTCGCCTCGGTCGTGTCTTTTTTTTCGTCGTTGTCTTTCTTTTTGCTGTTTTTCGACTGGGCATTATATTTATCTTTAGATAAAAATTTTCTTTATTCCATGACCCTCAACTGCCTTTCTCGTTGCGCCAGATACTGCTCCAGATGCTGCTGCTAATCCTATTGTACCTAACACCGGCAAAATTTTAGGTATTAATGTTTTGGCCATTACAGATAGTGCTGGACCGAAGAAACCACCTTGTTTTACTATCGCAGTTATTTGTGCAGTACTTAAATTTAAAACAAAAGGTTTGTCGCGGTTATATTTATTTACTTGTTTTTTGGTTAACATTAATTTTGTTAAAGTACCTAAAACACCTGCGTTAGGGTCGACCTTTAATGAAACCTGCCTCTTCTTTGCAACAGCAGCTGCTAATTTTTTAACTTGACCATCAGTCAAAAATATTTCTTTTGCAATATATTTTGTCATCTTATATTAAAGTACAGATTAAACTTGTACCGACATTTTACCTTCGATAAAGTCAATCGTAATAGTTCTATCGCTGATCACTAACGCGTACAAGTACAACTGCGCCACTGGAACTGCTCCTAATGTCCAAGTAATTTCAATATCAGCAGTTGAAATTACATCTCTTTCATTTTATTTACTAACATCAAAATAAAATATCGGATAAAGTGTACGAAATTCCTCTACTGATATCTGAGATCAATCTCCAACATCTTGATATTTTTGCAATGCGTCGAGCAGTTACATGTAAGGTCGAGTAATATTTTTATTAGCGTCATCTGCAAAATTACATTCTATCGCTCGCTCCGGATATTGCTTTGAATTTATTCTAGAATTTATTCGTCTAACATCGGCATTATCAAATATTGCATTATTTTGTTGTTGGTTACCACGTCGCGCTTGCTGAAATACAACAAATAATTGCCGTGGCTTTTGTTCAGTCGACGTCGTTGTGACTCTCCATGTGTAGTCGGTGGTATTTGGAACTGCTGTTTGATATATTTTATGTTGCTGAAAATGAATTTTCTTTGTGCGGTTTTTAAGAATATCATCTAATTCGAGCGATTTTGAAACTGTCGGCGTTATTCGTGGCATCCACAGCGCAAGTTTTTTTTATGATAAACTGTACATCAGCCCCGCCAAGTCGAAATAAACAATCATTTAGTTCTGATCGATCTAAAATAAGTGTATGTTTAACTCCACGAAATACTTTGTTGTAATCGCGACAAAAGCCAAATATTGTACTTAATGGTAACATCATTGTAATTTGACGTGATACTGCTGCAAGTGCCTTTCTCTTAGAATAACCCTCATTGTAACGCACAATTTTAAAACCTGCTATATTATTGTTAACTAAATTTAACATTGCATTTCCATCATCAGCTACTCCTGGTGTCGTTATCCCAAGATTATTACAAGCAGTATTAAGTAAAACTCTTGTAGCGTTTACACCAGCGTCTGCAGCTGGTGCGACTATACCTAGCGCAGGAACATAAACAATAAGAAAATCTCTCACATTTGCAGCACTTCCATCAGCATTAACTCCAGCTGCAGCTGATACCCTTGGAATACATTCTCTAGATGCCGCATTTCGAACTCCGGTATCTTTAAACCACATCTTATTAGTTGCAGTTGATTTGGAGTAATCATCGGAAAACGACATAGTATTTAAGATTGTACTTGCAACTTGTAAGTGACTTGAAATATCTTCGACAGTTTGATTAGCTAGCTGATATCTAGCACTTTTAAATAAAGACCAACCGTCATTTATAAGAGCTACTTCTACGTTAGCTGCAATTGCGGCAGGTGGAACAGCTACTGTCATAATCTGGCCACGAACTTCCAACATTGCTTTATGAGGCAGCAGAAATACGTCATCGTCTCGAGTATTAAATGTTCTAACGTCAGCCTTATTTAGTTCGTTAGAATTTTCATCGAGATATTCAACATATTCAAATTCTGTTACCGTGTCGTCTGCGTCATAAATTTCTGCTAAATCGAGATAATTTTTTACAGACATTTTTTTATTTATTATGTTATATAAAATTATTGTGGCGCTGTTGCTTTAGATATTAATTTTTGTATAATTTGTTCTCCTTTTGGTGATAAAAGATTTTTTGTTGTTGTTATCATAGCGCGTTGAGTTTCTTTTGTTGGTGCGATTTCTGAAATAGCTTGTTTGATTGTTGGTACACCGCTTTTTATTTTATCAGCTATTTTTTGTCCCACAGAAGTTCCAGCAGCAGATGCAGCTCCAGTTGCAAAAGCTTTTGATGCGTCAAGTGCAATTGGTGCAACTTTATAAGCTATTCCTGGAGCATTTTCTATAATTTTAGCAAATATATTTCCCAAAAATCCTCCGACTATTTTTCTTCTATAAACTTTTTTCCGTTTCATTATATCTGAGGTTGTATAATTTTATTGCCAAATCTTTTAGATTTTCTTAGAAAATATGTTTACTATTGTTCGCGTAAGTGTAAATAATAGTAACAATTTCATTATTAAAATCCATTTGTCGTCCAGACTGATCTGTCAATTGCATATTTACTTCTGTTATTTGATTTTCAGTGTTTAACGGATAATAAATAATATGACGTGGATTAATTTGCATGAGAGAACCTGGCGGAACGTCTGGTGAAAAACTGTATATTGTTTGTCCTTTACTACCTTTAGATGAGTAAGATCCAGATGTAATAGAGCAATTTATTAATATTGCGTTTACGTCAGTTATATTCACTGGATTTTCACCATCAAACGTTCTAGAATCATCATCACTTATAGGAACATAAGTTCGATTTAGAAATCCTATCAGTGGTGCGATACTTGTTGGCGATTTAAAATCGATAATCATACCTTTTTTTAATGTCATTCTGGCGCGTAACGTATTATAATTTGGTGTAAGCTGAAACTTATCTGCTTCACCTCTATTTTTTGTTATTAGTTCCTTCATTATTTTATTTAAATCAGTTACGTTGTAGGCTCCTTGTGGAATTTTGACTGTTTTCCACAGAGATTGTCGTGGAATATAAAATTCAAATTCGTCATTTACTCCAGTTTTTATGTTAGCCATAGAATTCCAACAAGTGCAGGAAATTAGTCCAATTTCATATTGTTTTTCACGATCTAGTTCTATTGGCGGAATATACCTTACATAAAAATTTGCCCTATCTTTATCAGATTGGCTAGAGTCTAGTAATAATGTTGCTGACATTTTTTATATAAAATTGTTATATTAAATCTTTACACAAATTTATAAAATTAAATCGCGATGTAAAGTTTCGTATTCGTCAGATGTTAATAAATTTTCCGATCTCAAATTATCAAGTATGTCAATAATTTCATTGTCAATTTCAGCACCAACATTTCCAGCTTCTTTTGATGATATCAATAACATTAATCTGCCTATCATTTCAGTAACTGATGAAAATATTCTAACACCAGTTCCAGTTATTGTTTCTCTATATTGTTTTACTCGAATGTCATCAATATGTTTAAATCTCCTAAGAAATCTCCACCTCCTACCAGGAGCTTCTTGTCTTTTTTATTCGCTGTTGCGTAAAAAACTTCAGCAATAACAGCATCCTTAATTGTACCAGCAAGTGGAATCATTTCTTTTTGTTTAGTAGCTTTATCCATTTCAGTATTAGCATCATTACCTTCTGTTACTTTTTTATTTAATGTAGCCATAAGTTCGTCGTATCTATCCTGTGTCCAGGTTCTTATATTATCAACATCATTTATATCATTTTAAAAATCTTCATATTCACCCTCTGTTATTCTATTATTTGCAAATTTTTTATACCATCGTCTTTGATTTTCAGCTTCCATAAACTTTACCGTTAACTGGCCAACTCTTTCTTGTTCCTTTTCAATATCCTCTAATGTTTCTGATAAATTTTTTAGAATATCTTTAAGCTCCCGTGTGGTTAAACCTGCTAGTCTTTGTTCAAGTTCTAGTGGATTATTAATTAGCCGATCTAGTGCAGCTTGTCTTGCAGCAGGATCAGCTATTTTTGCTACAAGTGCCTCGGCTAATCTTCTTTTTTCTTCTTCTGATCTTTCAATAATTTTTCCAGCAGCCGCTTCTTGATCTTCTTTAATGAATCCTAGTAAACCTTTTTCTTGTAATTTTTTAAGTTCTTCTTCTGACAGTGAGCCAGTTTCAGGTTGTTTTCCAAGTAAAGCCTCAGTAACTGGTTTGAGAATTGTTGCTGCTGTTTCTGCTGCAACCACTTGACCACGTCGTGCTTGTTGGATCATCTGCCTAAGTTCAGCTTTAGATTTAACAAGTTTTTTAGATTTTCTATATGTTTTCTGTACTTTGCTTGTCTTTCAATTAATTATATACTATTTTCTATAAAAATTACTGTAGGTATTTTTCAATACAACAGCGAAACATTTTACTCGTATCATTTGTTAATTTATCAAATAAAAAAGTCATATTTATTTGCCGTCGCTTGATGATATAATTCAATAAATTTATCTTTTGTTACATCACCACATTGCTCATTCGCGATATTTCTAACATCGACATTGTCAAGTCCAGGAAATAATATAAAACAACCAGTATTTCGCCTAATAAATCTGTCAACATTATAAAAACCCTGAGCGAGATAAACAGAATTACATTTCTTATTACGTGATAGTGAAAAATATGATCTTATTTTATTCATTTCCTCGTTGTTTAGCGGAATATCATCAAAAACAACTATCTTGTGTTCGGACGAATCAAGTTGATTAAATGGAACAAGTTCTTCTGGTTGTTTGATAATAAAAAAATCTTCACCAGCCTCAAGATCATCACGAAGTTTGTCATTATAATTGTTACGTAGCTCGTACTTATCCTGTTGTGGATTAATTGTGTAAATATAAACGCGATCGCAGTTAAAATTATCTCCGAGAAGTAAATTCATAAGCAAGTTTGTTTTTCCCGATCCAGTTCTTCCAACAATAAGATAATGACAATCTGGAAGTTCGTATTCATGTTTATGTTTCACCAACCGTTCTGTATCAAAATTTAATATTGACGATTTTGCCATTATTGTTATACAATTTTACGTTATATAAAAAAATTGTCAGACGATAAATAAATAATGAGCTATTATACAAAATTTGGAACATTAATAGGAGATTCATCAGCTGTAAGTACAACAATAACAGACGGTAAGATTGATTTATCGGGTTACCTAAAAAAAACTGGCGACACAATGACAAGAAACCTTTCTATGTCAAATCAGCGAGTACTAGATTTAGAAACAGATTATCCACCAATAAATGTTGTTAATACACAAGCTGTTAGTTATGCACAACTAAAATCCGTCGACAATAATAAACTAGATAAATCTGGTGGAACTTTAAGCGGTAACTTAGATATGTCAGGAAAAAAATTTATAAATTTAGAGACCGGGTATCCACCAGCAAATTTAAATCAAACACAAGCGGTAAGTTATTTGCAGTTGAAGTATGTTGATGATATTAAATTTAATAAAACAGGTGGGACAGTTACAAGTAATATTATCATGAATAAAAATAAAATTACATACCTTGGAAACCCAGCCACAGAATCAGACGCAGCAACAAAAAAATACGTCGATGATCAAGAATATAAGTTTGTGTTAGTCAACGGCGGTATTATGCGTGCATTTCTCAACATGAGTAATAATGGTATTAATAATCTCAGAACACCAGAATCAGATTTCGACGCTGCAACGAAAAAATACGTCGACGATAGCAACATTCCTACGGTGACAGCAATAACAACAGTCAACGATGGAATGATCATATTCAGAAATGATTTTTCCAATCACGTACAAACGTTCCTAAATTTCCGTAGAAATATAAACAAATCTAATAATGAATTTTTTGGAAATCCAGCGGTTGTAGATATTAAACTTGCTGACATTAACACAAAAATCAACGATATTGTTAGTGGAATTCCTAATATCATTGAAAAAAACTAATCTTGTTAAAATTCCACACGGACAAATTAACAATATCGTGTACACAGTAGCATCAGGATCATCAACATGGACACCGCGCGATAACACTCTCGAACATACCGCAGAAGTAACTGGGTTATACAGGCTGTCCATGTATGGTTTGGAAATTACTGCGGCCACTTCATCATCACCGAATGTACATTATAATCCTCTACTGGTAATGCTAAATAAGAACACCAAAGAAACATTTACGTTGACATCAACGGAAATGCCCCCGAGACGTTACTGGTGATGTCTGGAATTCGTTGCTGAAACCCGTCAATTAATTACTTAATTAAATGACAACGTCATTAAGTATAATGAATCAAACCCAGGGACTGGCACTAGAGTTTTTAATATTGTATAAAATCTGTAAACAAATATTATATAATGAAAAAAGTATAGTTGATTTTAATCATATTTCAGATAAAATTCCAAAACAAGATGTGAACGCACTAATGCAATATTACAGATATTATCATAAAAACTTTGGTGCGTGAAAAAATGTTACAAATACTATAGCAAAATACTTCGAGTAATATCATATTTACCACTGCTAATGACCAGCTCTGGTATAATTTCAAGTGAAGCATCATTAAATCCGTTTTTGTTAATAATATCCGGTGTTGGTGTTTCTCTTGCAACAGCGTGTAATAATATTGAACCTCGACTTGCAACTAAAAAAAATGCTTGTAAAACAGCAAGTATCACTTATAAAAAATTACTTGATCAGATACGATCTTATTTGCGTGGTATAAAATACGATATGGACGATTTAATACGAGAGTTTCGTATTATTGACAGTATGTAAACAGATATTCTGCCAAGCAGATATGAAAAAGATTATCATAAAATATGGGTTACAACAGTAGTAGATGTTTAATTTTGTATAGCTTTAGTAACATCATTATCAAAAAGTGCGTCAACTATATTGTCAATAAATATCATTGGATCATCTGCCCAACCTCTTATTCGTTCATCATTTTCAGTCGCAAATAACCATACTGATCCATATTTTGGTGATATATGATAACCAACATTTTTGATACAATTGCTTATTATTTTAGTTGTTATGCCAGTATAGCTTGAGGCTGATTTGATTGAATTAAATCTCTTACAAAATTTGTTTGTCAGATCAAATCCAACGTGTCGGATTGGATTATAATGATACATTATATATAATATTTCATTGTTTAATATAAAAAAATCTATTGGTCTAGAATCCCCTTTGGGTTTCAAAATTTCATCATTTTCTGATATAAAAATTTGGAGGAGGGTGGTTTTTTGAGGGAGAGGGGGTCTCTGAGGTGTTGAAAAAATGTCAGAATATATTTATTTTAAAGGGGGGTGAGGGTTTCTGACCTAAAACCCTCTTTGGTTTTAAAATCTCAAATACTTATACTACTCTCATGACTCTACCTTGTACTTTACATCCCCTTACATAAACTTCTGTATATGTGTCAGTATTGGTCAGCAATGGTCAGTAAAACTGTGTGTTAGTAACCATTACCTGTTCCTTACCTTGGCTCATTCGTTTGTTTATATGTATGGGTGTTTGTTTTTAAAAACGTGCTCCATTCATACAGGACCCAGTGACAGCATAATGTTAAATTATCATAAGGACCATAGCGGCCCCAGGGATAAAATCCGATAAGGTTCACAGTGGTTCCGTCGTTAATTTCTATCGTAGCTCCTTTTAAATACTAGCAACAGACTCTAAAAGGCTCAGAATGCCTCTTTTGACCCCTACCATCCCCTTATTATATTGACATTAAACTCTTGCCAGCAACAATCAAATTGGTAACTACCAAATAGATAGATAGATAGACAGACAGAGAGACAGACAGACCGACAGATAGATAGATAGATAGATAGATAGATAGATAGATAGATAGATAGATAGATAGATAGACAGACCGACAGACAGATAGATAGATAGATAGATAGATAGATAGATAGATAGATAGACAGATAGATAGACAGACAGAGAGACAGACAGACCGACAGACAGATAGATAGATAGATAGATAGATAGACAGATAGATAGATAGACAGACAGATAGATAGATAGACAGATAGACAGACAGATAGATAGGTAGATAGACAGATAGATAGATAGATAGATAGATAGACAGATAGATAGACAGACAGATAGATAGATAGATAGATAGATAGATAGATAGACAGACAGACAGATAGACAGACAGACAGACAGACAGACAGACAGATAGATAGATAGATAGATAGATAGATAGATAGACAGATAGACAGATTTAATCAGCAGCCCCGACGCTCAGACTAGTAATAATATGTATTCTAATTATGAATTTGTATGTTTAATGACTGAAACTTTCAAATAAATGAAGTGTACACCACTAAATAATTATTAACTTAGAAACATATTACAACTGAATTTTAACAGGTACATACAGTGGAGCCCAAATAGCAATAACACCTTTTTATGCCATATGGCTTTTTTTTTTACGAATTCTGAATACATTTATTGAAACGAATTTCGTCAACATTTTTCATTCCGCAGATGACTGATTTGTGACAGTCTTGGTCGCATGGAAAATTAGTGGTTGCATTAGTATTGTACCAAATCACGTATCTCTTGAAATCCTCCGACTCCAAAGGAATCATTCGTTGAATAAGCTTGTCAAGCGACACCGGAGTAACGTCGGGTATTTTGTAGTCCACTGTTGCCGTGTAGCCCAGTCTCCACGTCAAAATGCTGTCCCTGTTGGCCTGCGGTAGATCAACATAATATTGGAGAACGTCGAGATGACTTCCGGAATTTCGGTCGTATTTAACCAGCCGCGCTCCGGGGTTGTGCGCAGGCTCAGTACCGGCCGGTACTATGGATCTCCATGGAGTAATAGATGGCGCAATAAAAAGTGTAACTAATGGGTGGCCTGTTAACAAATAAAACAAGATTTCTATGAAGGTGTAAATAGGTTATAAAATATCTCCATCTGAACTTTTCTCTCTTAACAGTTTCCTTATGTTATCTGTTTCATATAGTGCGCAATTTTAGTAGGGCAGCTGAGGCTGGATTGTCATCTTTTCAAAAACGAAAAGAGTTTTCATCCTATATTTGTCATTATGACAACTCGTCGTGGTTTGATAACCTCAAAAGATCATACGGATGCATTTTGTCTGATTTACCCAGTTGCCATATACTGGTATGAAGTGTGACCAACGATGTTGCCACATAATGGAATGAGGTGTGACCGACGATGTTGCCACATAATGGTATGAGGTGTGGCCACATACTGGTATGATGTGTGACCGACGATGTTGCCACATACTGGTATGATGTGTGACCAACGATGTTGCCACATACTGGTATGATGTGTGACCAACGATGTTGCCACATATTGGTATGCAGTGTGAGCAACGATGTTCTTCGCTGCTAGCTGCTAGCTAGTAGCCAATGCAATAACCTAAAATCAATGCAGAGGTGTTTATAGCACATAATCTTGTCAGCAGTCTTTTTAACTTACATTATTTTCTTATCTATACGAGTGTCGAGAACTTCGTTCTGGCTCTGTGTGTGTGTGTGTGTGTGTGTGTGTGTGTGTGTGTGTGTGAGAGAGAGAGAGAGAGAGAGAGAGAGAGAGAGAGAGAGAGAGAGAGAGAGAGAGAGAGAGAGAGAGAATTATGTTCTTTATCTGGAAAAACATATAAGTTTAATGTGTTACTGATATTGGACTTTAAAAATCTGCATTGTGACACGTGCAATGTCTGTAACGTATCTAAAACTTAAAATGTTTCTCAAGATAGTGAACATCTCTCTCTCTCTCTCTCTCTCTCTCTCTCTCTCTCTCTCTCTCTCTCTCATAAACAGAACCATGTTCTCGACACTCTTCATGTATACGTCATCGTAGTCAAGCAGGTGACCATATTGAGCTTAAAAAATTAAATGATGTTTAAAAATTTAATACTAAAGTAGTTCTACCAAGGACTGTTAATTCGTGTAAAAGCGTCGACGTACTTTAACATTAATTTTGTTAATTTTTTGAGGCGTTAATATAATGAGTTTCCCACGAATATTAATGGACGAAGAGCAAAACAAAGTGTATAAATTGTACGTTAAAGGTATGTGTACCAAATGTATATAGGACCTGTTTGACTTGTACTTTAGTCATAAACAAAGAGGTTGGTTGTCGTGTTGACAAGATAAAGTGAAATAAACACCATCGGCAGTGACGTCATCAATAGGTTTGGGAGGATTGCATTGGCTACTAGCACACGCTGTGTGAGTGCTAGTTACCAGGTAGCAAGGAAGAACATCATTTGTCACAATTGTTATGTATATGTAATTTTATTGCTTGTGTGTTAGTTTTAAATTTTTTTTTTTTTATTTTATTTTTTATTTCATTACATGTTATTGTAATGATAACTTTATTCACTGGATTTGGCATTTTTCCGGAAAATTCAGTTCAGTTCGTTTTGACCTGATAAACAAGCATTAGCAGAAACATTGTTTCTTTTGGTGACCTAGATTCAGAGCCAGTTTCGAGTTTGTAGTAAACAACTTTTGTTAAAAAAAATTTTATTATTGAATCTTATAGTAAGATTCATTTAGTAGAATCAAATTCGTCCTAGCATACGTGATAGTTGGCATGTAATGTTTCTACGCCGCTTGAAAATAAAGTGATCACGTGACCCTATCAGATGATCTATTTAGTTAGGCTTAAAACACACGTTATTATAGTGATTTTGGCCAGTCTTGATTTTAAACTTTGGAGCTCAAAGGTGTTTTTGTTGTGACCAGTTTGACTTGAATTTTTATTTTAATTCAATTTAAAGTAATTATTTTCCCTGGGAATTACTAGTGCTCATCAGAATTCTTGGACAAAGACATTTATTGGAAATTATTCGGAATTCCAAACTGGAATATTATTCTTGGTGATTCAACAAGGAACTGTTGACACATCAGGACAAAGCAGGTTATTGAAGACGTCATCGCCTTCCATCTTGGAATTTCATCGGGATTCGGACTGTGATTCACTTAAGACTTTTTATTGATAAGACTTATATTTATTAATTCTAGGATTAATTTTGGATTAGATTTATAAACCGTAAGTCCAGTTTCTTATTTTTACCTTGTTTTTCTAGGGAAATAAATTATTTTGTTAAAATTTACAAAGCTTGTTGGCTTCACTCTTTTCTTTGTTACTTTTGTACGAGCCTAGACACGTAACAAAGAAAATTCATAACAATAAGTGACAACTGAGTCAAGCAAACAATGCAGTCGAAATCCGAAGGACCATTTCTAATAGACATCTGACTTACTTTCTCCAAAAACTAGGCCACCTGAAAAATATTTCTCGTACAAAATGTTGAAGATCATAATTTAGACAAAAATGCTAAACAAATATATAAATATACATCAGAAGTTGTCAGATACACGTTGACAAAAGAACTGATAACAAAAATTGATTGTATTAAAGAAAAGATACCATGATCTGTGTAATAGAGTCTGAAGTTATCGTGATGCTCGTGTCCAAAGTGCATAGCCACAATTATGCTGGCATACTTCTCGACAATCAGATTGAACTGGCGGTTATATTGTGGGTACATCCACATACGGTTTGTGGGCGTTGTGAAACCTGGTGGCACGTGACCAGCGATTATTGTCTGGAATAATAATAATAGAGACCACAGAAATCCAAATGTTTAAAAAAAAATTCTTTAACCCATTACAATAACATTCATTAAACAAGCTTTAAACAGAAACGGCCCTAGGATGTGCGGGGCCCAAGGCAGTAAGCGATGAGCGGAGCCCCAAGCAAAAACATTGCATTGCGGAGTTGATTTCCATCAGCAGCGCGGGGCCCCTAAAAGCGCGGGGCCCAAGGCAGTTGCCTCGTTCGCCTTGCCCTAGGGCCGGGCCTGACTTTAATGACATATTTGTAATGGAATGTAAATTGCTAAAGCAAATAATCCCAACGTTTATCGAAAGCCGTGACAATTGAGATTCATAATGATTTTTCGTGCCAGGTACCGATAATGGTATTTTTATTATACACTGAGCAATTTTCAGATAAATTAGTAAGATCGCAAAACATAACCAAGACAAAGACGAAATTGATTTAGATTCAAATGTTTCTTATACGAACTTCATCATAACTCATAAAAAAATATTTTTTGGAAGAGCCTATATGCACGTGAATATCAGTTTTAGGAATGAATCGTGTACAACAACAGCCATTATTTCCACTTATTTACAGAGGATAGAACAAATTGTTGTGACTTGATGCAGATTTGTTAAAGAGAATGCTATTCATTTCCAGTTATATGTCAAGTGAAGAAACGGCATAGTTAATGATGCTTGTTCAGTGGTAACTAAGAAAAAGAGTTCCAGCTTCGTTTAAGAGTATGGTAATACTGAATCAGTAAACGACAGAATCGTTTTCCTACTATTGGGATTTGATGGTAAACTTCTGGTTCTTTCTTGGGCAGAAAATTGATAGGTATATAATAAATTGATATATATATGGATATTTGCCTTCTCTCTTTGAGTAGTAGCCTGTGCCAAAACTTTATCCAGCCATGCCAGTTGGTCCGATGGGTCCTGAAGATGGGCCGTCAGAAAATCCCGTGTGTAATACAGGTTGGTGTTCATAGCCACAAGCCTGATGCCCGGAGCTATACTTACGGTATAATAACCACCTGCAATTTTGTGTAACAAAACATTTACGCATTTAAAGAAATACTTTTTTAAAGCTAAAATTGAATTTCAATTGCTAAGTCATACGTACATACAAATTGCTTCTTTGGAGAATAATTAAAGAATAGAAGGAATTAATCAAAGAACTATTAACTTTAAACCGTTGATCACTTTTTAGTTTTGCTAACATTTTATCCACATTTATATTTATTTCCTTTGCTTTGGATTTAAAATGACCTGAAAATACTACCTAGAAGACCAAGTTTCTTAGTCATAGAATTACTGCCGTCCTCTATATAGTTCTGTTCAACTTGATCTCTGTGCAACTTGTACACTATTATTGAAATATTAATGAGTTCAATATGCAGGTAGTATAGTGGGACGATAACACGACTATCAGGAATTTAACATTACGCCTTTAGTAAATAGGTTTAAGATGAATGGGTCTTTATGACAAGATAAGGCGTAATGTTAAAATCATCCATAAGCTTAACATTACAGACCCGTATGGCGACAATTGGAAAATGCAATGATAAAAACGTCCATAGGTTTAACATACACTTCGTTTGACCAATACACCGTAATGTACTATCCTTTACCCCTACATTTACTATCAAACAGTCCACATCTACTATACAACACGCCGTCTGGAGTAACCAACACCCAGTTATCTGCGATCCAACACCCACGATCTACTACCCAACACGCTGTTTGTAGCGACCAATACCAGTTCTCTACTATCCAACACCTTACATTTTCTATCCATCATCCAGTTATCTACTATTCCACACGCCGTTTGGAGTGACCAATGCTGATTTTGTACTAACACTCTACACTATACAGTCCAACACGCCGTTTAGAATCACCAACTCTCAGTGATTTACTATCCAGCACGCAGTTATGTATTTTCCAATACTCGCCGTTTACTATCCGATACGCCGCTTGTAGGGATCAATACTCAGTTGTCTACTATCCAATAACCAGCTATATACTATCCAATACCTCACATTTATTAACCATCCATTAGTTATCTACTATCCAACACACCGTTTGGAGTGACCATTATGCAGCGATATACTATGCAGCATCTCACAGTATACCACCCAATATCCTATTTGGAGTGACCAGCACCAAGTTATCCACTATCCAACATCTAAATATCTACTATTTAATACCCCGCATTATATACAATGAGAAAAACAAGGTAGAAATATACACATTATACTCGCAAGACTAATTATACACTATCATACATGGAGTGAAAGAGAAAAGGGTAGGACTGCATTCACATAGACAAACATATTTATACGATTATATATTTGTTTTTGCGCGTTTTCTAGAGTAATAAACGGCCATGATAGTAATGTGAAAGTGTTGGGAGCATTTAGATTTTATCAGTAATGGAGACTGACATAACCATTAACTTAGTGCAGTCGCATCTGTTTCTCACGGCAGTGTCGTGGTTGTGTTGTAACCGCAAATCAAACACCATAATTTTTGCAGGGGGAGGTAGCACAATTTTCTTGGTAGGCCACTGTCTCCTGGGATCTACGATATTATGTAAATATTAGCCTCGATATGTGGCCCAGTTAACCCACTATTTGTGTTTGTGTTGTTTTCTCAGAATTAACAGTGGTAGGTCTGCAGTTAAAAAGTGTTTAATTTACGTGTGCGAAAGATTTGTTTTTCGCGAAGGAACAAAACATAATTTATTATTCAATTACAAAGAAGAAAGAAAAAGGCAAGCAATCGAATACAATTTGTTCTTTTATTTTGATTGACGCCAAGTTAACGATGCTATGTACATCTACTGAAACTGTCGCAGTCGTACGTTGGTAAAATAGCATAAAAAGTTTAGAAAGAAAGAAGATGATGAAGAAGGGAAATTCACCAATAGACCAAAATCAGTACCTTTGCGAAAGTTGTCCTCCTGCGTGGAATCGTTTATCCATGTCTGCCAAAGCATAAGAGTCAAGTTGTAAATATCATTTCCATTCGGAGGGAACTGACTGTCGGAGTAGTAATCATGGTTACCAAAAGTGGGGTAGACAGGCACGTTTCGGAATGTCTCACGTAAGGCGTTGGTAATATTAGAAACTAAGTTTAAATTTATCTTAGTACTTAAATTAAAGTTACTAATATGCGGGACACTGTCTCTGAAAATAAATTATACACCTGAATCAAAAGCTAAGAAAAGTCAAGAAAGACAATTTAATCCTCACAGAGAACAATGAACGAAATCCAATATAGATCTCAATATTTCATTTATAACTAATGTAAATGCACATTAATAATTTTGTTTAGGCTGACACTAATCTAGGAAATAGATATAAATCAAAGTCCAGCCGTCCATTCTTTTGTGCGTTCTTGTCAAAATTTGGTTGATTTCTTTTAATCCCTATTTCGCCTGCGTGACAAAGTAGAATGCCACCAGAAAATTACAAATGAGGTCATCGAATACAATGGTAGACTCAAACTGGTGAATGATCTAATTGATCGAACGTGAAGAACGCAACATTTCAACAAGACAATGCAATAAATTTATCAGTTTTAAGATCCTCTGTTATTATTTCCCAGTCAATCTGGATGAACTCTAATATATTGCAATATAATCTGTAATCAGAAATGAACAAATGCCAGATTGTCTTTTCACGGTTTTATAACTGAACATTATTTACAAATATATTTGTCATGCAAACTAAAATACATATAATACGGTATGAATTCTGGGATGTTTAATGGGCAAACAATATCTACTCTTAGATGGAAAGAAAATGATTTCGTTACTTGATAATAGATACAAGTACATTAAAAAATCTGCTGATACGTATATTATACCCTGTCCACAAGACGAAATCCACATCCGATTTGATGTTGGCCAGTTGGCGAATGCTTTCATGGACAAGTTCGTATGGGGAATCACACCAATAATTCCCAAACTTCCCTGGACTGGATATGTTGATACCATGGCAGGACAGTTGCTCGTTCCAGTAAGTAAAGTCCAGGTGAAAATCCGTTATGTGCCAAAATGAACCTTCACGGATGAGGAGAATAAAAATGAAACATACTGATCTAGCCTAAAGACTAAGAAGGTCTTGACAAAAAAATAAACGAAAGAAATGAATGCTGAATTAATAGTATAATGAACAATAGGAATAGTACTCAAGATACTCCGACACTGCCTGTCAAAGCTAACACTAAAGCCAGACCTTTAACTGAGAGCGACATTCTCGATAACAGGAAATATTTTGAGCTCGCCTCCATGAAAACTGAAGACATACCCAGTCTCCGTTTCGCTAGCCAAGGTTCCGATATTTTAACCCTATCTACTCGTGTATATAGGGTTAATATATCGGAACTTTGGCTAGCAAAGATGACTCAGGCTGTGAACGAACAACAACAATGACGCCCATGATAATATCAAATAGAAGAAGAGAAAGAAGATGACGATGAACAAGAATTGCAAATAAACTGGAAAATCTTTACAATCAAAATATGGAATAGAATACATTACAGTACAGCCCTAATATGCAGGGGCAAAACCTTGGCAAAATAATTGTTAAAAGGAGAATCGATACCTTCTTCACAACTTGTACGCCCGAGCAGTTCGACAGTCAACAGTAGGAGAGCAAGTTTTCTAAACATTGTTATTTTCACCCACTTTGTACGTAACACGTGTACTCTTTTTTAAGTTTGGCAATGATGTAAGCCACAGATAAATTTGTCAAGAAAGTGATCTAAATCTAAGCCAACATCAGATAGCATGGGACCGCTCCAAAATTTTATCGATCGGTCACCATGTGTACAGGTGTGAAAACTCATGAGAGGTTTCCGAATGTGGGTTGTTTTTTTCTTTTTAAATTCTATCGTACTCTGTATACCTTAAGACTCTCGTGTATGATAATATCTCAGTGACTAAAGAAAATTAAAGATAACCGACAGACAAGGTAAGAAAAGCAAGCATCTCAAAACAAAGCATGGGATAGGACTGGATTTGAAAAGTATAATCGACTATGTACAACTATATGACATTAAGCTTGAAGATATGCATGCGCAGGAAGTTGGATTGGTTTAAACTTATTTTATTGTCGTAATATGATACAATGTGATAGTGCACAAGTTCTAAAAACTTAAATTAGCCCTCTACCTATATAATACATGTACAACATACTCAACATGACAAGAATGACTAATAATGACTGGGGGAGGGGAATGACAATAATCACGATTTGAGTAAGCTATTGAACTGTCGGTATCGGTTATATATTTGCATACATATTGTAGAATTTTATCTTTTTCATTTGCATGGACCTTTTCCAAAATCAGTAAATCTAAACGGACAGTTGCACACACAGGTGCTCGATGCGAGCTTGAATTTGAAAAAATAAATAGTAATAATCTGAAGGAAAAAAGTCATACCGAGTGGCAAAATTACCTCAGACTACCCCCAAGATCCGTTCTGACACAGGACCCTGTCTATCATAGTATTATAGAGACAAGGTAAGTAACTCCCAAAAACTTCGTTCCACGCTTGACCTTCCATTTCCTTCTGCTATTTCCATCTTTAAAGGCATACGACCATAATCTATTGCTTGTTTTACTCCTGAGATATTTTTCTATTCATCAAACCATCATTGATTTTTCTGAGTTGTGCCCAGCTGAAGTTACGGGCTCCGAAACATACGAATTGCGGAAATTTTGCCTGCCGGGACAAAGTTATGCTTCTTTGCAACGAGCTCTATTTTTACTAACAGATACGGTGTTTGCGACTCATCGATACATTCCTTCATTAATCTGCAAGCAGTGGTAGCAGCAGAAGTATGTTCCTAATTACCATAACTCGATTCAACTTTAGGATTTCTGTTCCATAGAAGAATTATCATAAGTCCACACAAATCGAATACACGTTACACTCATTTTCAAAATATCCCGACTTTACGGCACACACGTTAACGGTGAAATATGATTGGCTCAAAGGGTAATACTTAAATAACACTCATGCTTCTGGTTCCCAATGTTATCTTTGGAACCAATCAGATTTCGTAGAGTCGCAAACACCGTATCTCTCAGTAAAATAGAACTCCTTGAACAGAAGAGTAACTTTGTAACGGCATTTGTGACATTTTGTAACTGACATTTAATTACAAATATCTGTTTTCAATAACAAATAGTGACTAGCGTTGACAGTAAGTGACATTTGACTATTATTAACAATAAGTGACATGTGACAATTATTGACAATAAGTGACGTGTCTGTTATTAACAATAAGTGACATGTAACTATTACTGACAGTAAGTGACATGTGGTTGTTATTGACAATAAGTTGCATGTTACTATTATTGACAATAAGTGACATTTTTTTAACATTCAGTAGCTTATAGGTATCCACTTTTTTACGATGTGAAAACACTGACCTTATTGTCCTCACACTACGAGAAGCATGTTTAATTTGTCAAGTCATGCAAGGTGTAAAAAAACTCTTATTGTCCTCACACTACGAGAGGAATACTTATTTTGTCAAATCAGGAGTAAACATCGTAACAGGGCAATAGAATTGATTCACTGCGAGATCATTAAGCTGTTATTACAAATAAACAAAAACAAATCGAGAAAAGATTAAAGAACTTCATACCAAAAATGTTGCAGCATAAATGTACAGTTTGTTTTTTTTTTTTAAAATTCAAGGTTCAATACGAAAAACTAGACTACAATTTCGAAACTACGTAAGACAGAAGAAAGCTTGATTCAGCTAATTGTCTAACAGAATGATGTGGAAGAGGACTTGTAAGAAATTGAGCAAAGCCTATAACAGTTTGAGTTAGACTTCAAAGACAATTAAAAACCAGTGGGAAGAAAGAAAATGTATTACTCTGTTCACTATCATTATTTTGATAGGTCTATCTAGTTAACACACATTTCTATAACGTTGCTGTAAGGCTGTGATTTAGTTAACATGCAGTATTAGAGGCTACGTTACCGAAACTTTGCATGCAAAATTTGTAAATAACACTTATATACAATAAATATAACGGTTTACACAGCAAATTGTGTGAATTATACATGGAAAACATGTTCCGTTTTTTACAGCAATGTACATATGTTGTGTTCAAAGTACAATTGTGAGGGGTAAGGAATCATTGGGATTTTTTGTGTGTTTTTTCAGTGTTATTTCCCAAATAAATAACTGATTGAATTTTATAACTTGTGTCGGAAAGTACTATATTCGTCAACTTGTATGTTTACAACACAAGGTACAATCTTTGAATTAACAAATTTTACGAAACTACCAAACAAAGTTTGTAGCTCTTTTTGTACATGCAGAACTAGACGGTGGCTGTAATATGTACTATTTGTAATAGTGTGGCAGCGTCAAGGTATGTATATTGATCATTTAATATATAATTGGCATCTAGAGTTACGGATAGTTAAATTTTTGTTATAATAGTGAAATTATTTTCGATTGAAATGCTACAGAATATGTCCTACACATGTAAACACCTTGCAGGTGCCATTTTAAATTCTTCACGTATTAATATGTCCTTCATCTGAAAAATGGGGTGGGGTGGGTGGGTCGCTAAATACCTGGATTTTAAACAGTTTTGAAACGACCATGAATTTAGATCACTGGAGTAAGATGTAACGTTCGCAACAAGTATTAAAAAAATACCGTAGAAAAACAAATGAAATAAGAGAAATTTGTACAAACGAAAAACAAAACATGCACACACTGAACAATAATTTGAATTTTGCTAATTGTAAATAGTATTAATAATACTTAATAATACATTTTAATATAACAATATGATAAATATAGATTTAAGTAATAATTATGTTATGGTAAATCAATCATACTAGATATAATTAGATATTCAGAACTAAACGAAAGTAAATTACTATTCAATATTTAGTAAATGTGTATAGAACAAAATTAATGATTTTATTTTGTACGGTCTAATTAAAAAGGATGTTGAGGGTGCCATATGATAATAGTGTTAGTGGTAAACAACAGGCGGTCCTTTTATAGCATATTTAAAATCAACCCCTTAAAAGAGTTAATCCAGCAAGAAGTTACAGGGACAAAAAATAATATGTACTGGAACTTTTAATAAGTTTATAATAATGCTAAAGTATTTAGATCTTCACTTGCATCATTGTGTCATTTACACGCATGAGATTTCCGGCATTATACTAAAAAATACAGTGCTTGAAATCTTAACAAAAAACACCACAAAAACGTTTTCATATTATTTTTTTATATTGGTGTGGGTGGGTTTGAAATAATAGTAAGTGCATGTTACATGCATTATTGTAAGTACGACACCATTTTTGACAGTCAATAACTAGCTTCAATATTTAGGGATTAGGGATTACCACATCACAACAAGTGTAGCATGCATGATTAGAATTAAGTGCCTTGATACAGATCATCAATATAATATGCATGGGACTAAATGTATCGAAATTAATTTTGAATGACATGCTTTAGGATAGGCTTTTGAGATAATGATTATTATTGTATTCATTTGTTTCATCGTTAGTCCGATGTCTACTATTAATAGTGGTTTTCTAAAACTGACAATGGTCTTTTACTGCTTACCTGCTCACTTTGCCAATAAAATTGGATGACCTTAGAGAGAATAAACAGGAACAGTTAGCCTTTTTAAAGGAAATCTTAGAAAATACTAATGGCCAGTGGCGTTCTAAGGGTAAATGGCGCCGGGGTGGGGGCAGTGGCGTAAATAGTGCCCAGGACGATGATGGGGTCCCAAAAGGCCAGAATACGAGTCTCTACGGGCCGAAGCCTGGAGAAGATTGTGGGGATGGGGCTGGTGCCCCTTCCCACCAGCTGGGGTTGGGGGTTGGGAGAGCGATGTGAACTTCCCTAGCGTGGCCAGGGGCGGAGCCCTGGCCGCCAACGATTTTCCTGCAATTTCATGCCATTTGGTGGCTTTTCCTGACATGTAAATTCTATCATTCACACAAAACAATCAAGCACCATTTTATACATGTCTGTAATGTCCACATCAGGTACATTAATATCACCTCAAACATGTTACTGTTAAGCATGTATAGAAACCATACATTTTAACAAAATAGATTTATGGACTGTATTTTAAAAAAATATAGATAGACGTCTATTTTAACTGATTTGTACTCAGGCGATAGTATTGATTGATGTCTGGATCCCTCTCACTCGCTGTGATGCGAAAGAGGATTAGCGGGGGTGGGGTTGGGGGCGCCGATGGATAGAGTAGCAGTTTGTTCATTAGGCACACGCGGTCAACATAAATGAGTTTGCAAATTCTTGTTATACTAGTGCGTTGTGTAATTTGCTGAAAGGTCGCAATTGAAGAGTGACAAATTTACAAACACCTAATTTTGGTCATTTTGAAAATTTCTTTTAGCTGTTTTGGCGCCCCTAGACCTCTGGCGCCCTTCAGTTTCCAGGATGCTACTGCTAAGGCCCACTAGGGCAGGACAGGATACAGAAGAAATAGTTTCAAGGCATAAATGAAACAGTACAAGAATTAGAGGAACCCTGCGGAAGCAGGAAGAGAATCTAGAACTCTGCAAGATATGTATTTCAAGGTCTTTTTCAGATATGTAACAGTTCAACTGTTTGCAAAACTTATTTACAGTTTTGAACCATAATATAATCCATGCAGGTGTCTTACGATATATTCAATATTACATATATTTCCCCACTCCAATTCAATTTTGGAGTGAATATCATTCAAGACTGTACAATATTTTCCAACCCCGAAATATTAAGAAGAAAATCCGAAGTTTAAAAATAAAGTGGCCAGAACCAGTCACCTTTTTCTACTTCTCCTGTTTTTGTTGTTAACGTTTTCTTCCCTTTCCAGCGTCTAATGTCGATAATGTTTTCCATAGGCAGCATATGTAATTCTATGGACTGTATGCTTCATTAATAGGTACTTGAATATGAACTGCGACGTAATGAACTGACCATTTTATATTTTATTTTGGGGAGGGGGGTAGCGGAAAAGCAGAGATTTTCTTTCAAGCCAGGATGTTTTATTTCTCTTTTACCTCGAGCAAGAATATTTTTGAAGCTATTTGAGGGCCAGAAATTGTAAAAAGCAATCTCAAGTCCAGCCTACTTCCCTAACCTCTATCCGCAAATTAAAAGGTTGGTCCATAATTTTGCAATGTATTTTATGTGAGATCAATACATAACGTACATTTATTGTGTTTAAAATTACTAACCAGGGGCAGATTTAGGAATGGAGGGTGAAGGGGCCGAGCCGGCGCTCTCCATCTCCCTTATCACCCTAAAGATGTGCAAGAAGCAACCGGAACGTTTCCCAAAGTAAGTTTCTTTTTTTAGAGTCAGATAACTATAATTATGCCCTGGAATCACTTGAAATCCAGGAACTTCCAGTGGCTTTGCCCCCTCCCCTGGGTTCTCTACCCCACCCACCAACCCCAACAATATTTATAGATCCGTCACTGCAAACCTATTAATTGTATTAAGTCGCCTATTTGTCATAATAACAATTATTTTTTTATTGGTCAAATTAATAAACGTACAAAAGATCTTTTATATTTAGTGCAAATCCACCTTCTACACACACACACACACACACACACACACACACACACACACACACCATGGCAGAGAGATATTCCAGGTTACCGACGGAACCGCTGGGAAGCTGACGGAAAATCAATATTGCAAAAAGTGGCGAACAGGAAGAAAATTTAAGTTCGGCAGGTTCGAATGTACCGGAATACATCTGATGCGATTCAACAATTTACTAGACAAAGTATATTAGATCAGTTTGTCAGCATATCTTAGACATTTTGTGTCGGCATAGCGATCTAAGATATTTTGTATCGTACATTCTTGAATAGTGTCAGGTATTCAAAAAAGAAATGTGATATATTCCAGCAGATTAGACCCTGCTGATCCTAAATTTTCTCCCTGTCGGGCACCTTTTGTCCTATTTAGTTTTTTGGGGTGCTCCAGTAGTAAGCTAGGAGGCTGATCTTAAACCAAATGCGGATTCTGGACCAGAACTCCAAGGACCTGCTGGATTAATTTTTTTGGTGATAAAATATTTTTTTTCCAGTATAGTAATAGGCTGATCCTAAACCAAAAGCGGATTCTAGATCAGAGACCCCACCCCTCTACAAAAAAATTGGAGACCTCTAGATTTTTTCTAAACATCTACTGTTGTAACCATATTTTATGATAATCTTTTTCATACCTGCTGACTCTCATTGGTAGGATATCCGTTAACATACTGTCAATAATACGAAACTCGCGTATTAAATCGTCCATATAATATTTTACACCTCGCAAGTAAGATCGTATCTGATCAAGTAATTTTTTGTAAGTGATACTTGCTGTTTTACAAGAATTTTTTTTTGTTTCAAGTTTGGGTTCAATTTTGTT
Source organism: Megalonaias nervosa (assembly GCA_016617855.1). NCBI lineage: Eukaryota > Metazoa > Mollusca > Bivalvia > Unionida > Unionidae > Megalonaias > Megalonaias nervosa. Next base: position 75,463 of record JAECUM010005266.1, read on the forward strand.
TACAAGTGTTGAAAGAGAGACACCGACGCCAGATATTATTAACAAAAACGGATTTAATAATGCTCCACTTGAAATTATACCAGAGCTAGTCATTAACAATGGCAAATATGATATTACTCGAAGTATTCTACGGTAGTATTTATAACATTCTTTTACACACCAGAGGTTTTTGTGATAAAATTTGTAATATTGCACTAGTGCGTCGACATCAACTTTTGGAATTTTTCTTCTGAAATGTGATTGAAATCGATGATATGTTTTATCATTATACAATATTTTATACAAAGTTAAAAACTCTAACGCCAACAATCGAATCGAGAAATTCAAACAATGTATTATTGTTAGCTAAAAACTCTCTGTACTTGTCATAAATATCTGACGAAGTATTATTATATCGTGCATCTGTTAGTACCTCATTTTTCTTTAACCAAGCGTATGAGTCAAAAGTATCTCCTACTTCACGCTCATACAAATCTGTTTCATTCACTAGATTACTGTAATCGCTTTCTGTTTTACCAATATACCCTAATACCAAGCTTATTTGATTTAACGTGAAATTTTTTAGAACAAGATGTTGTCTGATAATTGCATATGCGACAACGAAATTTGCTAGCATTAATTTTTTGAGTGATTTTAATTCAAATATTAGCAGACCAGTAACTAAAATCACTTTATAAAATAATTTTTCATATTGTTTTGTGAATATTTTTTCAACTTCATTGTAATAATTTCTAATGACAATTGTCTAGAGCGCTGGATCGATGGAAATAGAATATCAACTACCTCACTTATATCGAAATAAGAATCCATTTTTATTCCCAACTTTGTTTGGGTTGCTTCTTCAAAAAACTTTTTTCGCTCATCCTCACTAAGAATACTAATTTCATCATCAAAATCTTTGATTATCTCTAGAGATCTGTCAAAAATAATCGGATCAAATTCTGGGTCTTTTTTGCGCATCATTGGTATAATTGCGTTTGCGTACGCTTTAATAAGTAACTCCATGTCTGGTGTCATAGTAACGATTTTAATTAGGGTTTCTTTGTCGTTGTAGTACATACCGAGATACTTAAAAATTTCTCGTTTTGAAAAACTATTGTATAATTTTTTTGTTTCTTTTTATTCTTATTATTTTAGATTCCATAAATCTGTTGAGACCATTATGACTATCTTCTACAGATTTTTTTATATCTTCTCTTTCACCGTAAGCTCGTTGGTTTATTAAGTTCGATTTTATTATCAAATCCAAATTTCCAAAATCAAGCTCGAGCAATATTTTTTAAAATATAATTTCAACTTGTTTATGTTCTTCCAGGCAATCATTAGGATGACAGTATCTGCTTATCACTTCAAAATTTTCTATTGCTTCTTTTAGTTGTGGTCCCCGCATATACATAACACGAACAAAATTTTTTTCTTCCTCTGACAATGGAGAGTTTATCATTGGAATTGAAAAAATTTTTTCTGGTATTTATCATACGTACCGCTAGTGAATCATTTATAATCGTGTTGGTGGGGTCAAAAATATAATCATAAAATTCTTTCGCAACGTCTATAAACCATTGTGTTGCCATTATTTTATAGCATTAGAATAAATTTGATCATCAAGTGTGTATATTTGAAATGCTGTTAGTCCCGGAAATGGATGTTCAGCAGCAAAAACATTAACTCGAAAATATAAGTACTTGTTGACAATATTTTCTGTTGGGACTGTAAAATATTGTGTTGTTGAAATATAAGTGTATGTTGTACTATATAATGTTGTCCAATCGATATCATTTTTTGATCCTTCCAATTGCCAATTATAAATTCGACTAACACTAGAGTTTAATCGACCTCTTAAATGAAATTGCCAAAAAGCAACTGCAGTGGGACATTTAATTTTAATCCAAAAATTTTCAACTTCTCCGTTGGTCGTCCACTCGTGTCTATCAGAGAAAGCGTAATAAGGATAATTTTCAGGATAATATGATAATGCGCTTACCTCAAACCCGGTTCGGTTGTCAGTTTCTTTATAAAGTGTTGGAATATACCCAACATTGTTTTTAGTTCGTTTTATACCACCAGATACAGTGTCAACATACGCTTTATTTGTTAGATCATTACGGTCAACTGGAACATATGTTGTAGTTATTTTTTTGTCTTTCATGTCTATTGCCTGTCCTGGTCCACCAGATCTCTTAAAATATGGGGTAAGTTCTTTTTTTAACTGAGCATAACTAATAACATCAGCATCATTAGCTGGTGATGCTAGTGAAGTTGTCGGTAATCCTGTTATTTTTCAGTTATTGCTCATTACAAGGTTACCTGTCATTGTGTCACCGGCTTTGTTAAATTTATTATCGTCAACAGATTTTAGTTGCGCATAACTTACCGCTTGTGTTTAAGTTTTCTGGCGGATATGCAGTCTCTAAATTTATACTTTTTTTACTCGACATGTTAATATTACCAATAACCGTTCCGCCGATTTTATCAAGTTTGTTATCATCCACATACCTCAACTGTGAATAACTTACCGCTTGTGTATAATTTAAGTTTGCTGGTGGATATCCAGTCTCTAAATTTATAATTTTTTTCCCCTGACATATCTAAGTTACCGCTTGATGTTCCGCCTGTTAGTGACAACTTATTATCTTCGACGGATTTTAGTTGTGTATAACTCACCGCTTGAGTTTGATTTAAGTTTGCTGGTGGGTATCCAGTCTCTAAATTTATAATTTTTTTCCCTGACATATCTAAGTTGCCGCTTAAAGTTCCTCCAGATTTATCTAGTTTATTACCGTCGACAGATTTCAGTTGTGCATAACTAACAGCTTGTGTATCAGCAACATTTATTGACGGATAATCTGTTTCTAAACCTAGTACTCACCAGATTTTTTTAGATAGCTCGATAAATCAATATTGCCGTTTGTTATTGTACTTACAGCCGACGAATCTCCTAATGTTGTTCCAAATTTGTATAATAGCTCATTATTTATTTAATATAACATAAAATTGTTAACATTAGCCAGTTTAATATAACATAAAATGTATAACAAACAATGGCAAAATCACCGATATTAAAGTTTGATACAGAGTGGTTGGTGAAACATAAACATAACAATGAACTTCCAGATTGTCATTATCTTATTGTTGGACGAAATGGATCAGGAAAAACGAATTTGCTTATGAATTTACTGCTGGGCGATAATTTTAACTACAACAGATTTATTCGGCGAAATACTGGTTGTTTTATATTATTTCCGGGACTGGACAATGTTGACGTTAGAAATATTGCAAACGAGCAATGTGGCGACATAACAAAAGATAAATTTATCGAACTTTATCATAAAGCGACAGCGGATAAATATAACTTTTCTTGTTTGATAAATTAACTCATATTCCAACTAAAATGTTTCGTTGTTGTATTGAAAATTATCTGCAGTAAGTTTATATAATAATTATGGACAAACGAGCAAAATACAGAAAACATATAGTAGATCTAAAATAACTTGTTTAATCTCAAGCAGCATTTAAGCAGCGAGTACAGCAAGCACGACGTGGACAGATAGTTGCCGCAGAAGCAGGAGCGACAGTTCTCAAACCAGTTACTGAGGCACTACTTGGAAAACAACCTGAAACTAAGCCGCTGTCAGAAGAAGAACTTAAGCGACTGCAGGAAAAAGGTTTAGCTGGTATTTTTAAAGAACAACAAGAAGCATCTGCCGCAAAAATTATTGATAGATCTGACGAGGAAAAAAAAAGATTAACTGAAGAACTTTCAGCACATATTCTTAATCCTGTTGCTAGACAAGCTGAAATAGATCGTCTGATCAATAATCCACTTGAACTTGAAAGAAAATTAGCAAGTTTAACAGTTGGACCGATTAGGAGGAAGTTAGAAGATATAGAAAAAAAAATTGAAGAACCAAAAGAAAAGAGTTGGTATGAGGAAGAAGAAGTTAGAAGAGATTCTCTTAGAAAAGACCAAGCTAGCATAGAAAGGGAAAGATTCAATGATGATCTAAAAAAGATGAATGATAAAATAAAAGATTATGAATATAAATCTTTTAACGAAAAATATGGATTTCAAAATGTTAGATTATATAATATTCAGAAAGATGATTTCGACGCTGATGAAAATATTAGAAAACTAACAGAAATAATACAAGAAAAAGAAAAACATGCTCGTGACGTAGTATCAGATAATGAAAGATACAAAGAAAGTATTAAATTATATCGACACTCAATTATTGCTGAACGTTATAAGGCAGTTATTATTAATATAAAAAAATGACATACAACATAATGATGACCTTAGTAGTATAACTACTGAAGCAAAATATTTAGATGAGAAAAGAATAGATTATACTGAAAAACTGTTAGCGGAAGGTAGTTTAATGAGAGAAGCAGATCTAAAAAGATCACTCGAAGAAGCTGAAAAGTATCGGGAAAGAATGAAAAAAGTAGTAAAACAATAAATAGTAGCAACAGAATATTTGGATTTTATGAAAGATTATGATATTTCTGATGTTGATAATATTAATAAATGGAGCGAAGATAAATATAATGATCTTATTAAAAAATTAGATTATATTAGAAAAGATGCAGAAGCTTACGCTAAAACTGATACAGCTGCAATAGAATATATTAGAGAATTTTCTGAAAAAGCTAGAAATGGTGTTATTGCTAGTGTTTTTAAAAATGCCGCAGAAAAATTTAGAGGTGGGAAACCTCAGAAAGAAGGATGGGATTTTAAAAGGTTCTTTGATCATTTTGATAAACGTCGCTTAGAGAGAGCTGAAAAATCTGTGAGTAAAAAAACTGGAACAGGTGTAAAAATATATACATCAACTGCCGAAATGATTGGCAGATTAATGCTGCTGATATCATCAAAGGAAGCTGGAAATATTGGTACTGAAATTGATAATGAAATTATTGACATACTTGATCATTTAAGATCGGAAAATTTATTAACATCTGATGAATACGAAACTTTACTCACCGATTTATTATAATAATTTTATAAACGTCAATTTTGCATAATGATTTAATATAATCCAAACTATTTAATATAACAATTTTATATAAAAAATGTCAACAACATTACTACTAGACTCTAGTACGGCCGCGATAGCTAACGCTAAAAATAGCGCAAATTTTTCAGTAAATTATATTCCGCCAATACAACTTGATACTGAAAAACAGTATGAAATTGGAATAATTTCATGCACGGCGTGGCATTCCATGGCTAACGTGAAAACTGGTGTTAATGATGAATTTGATTTTACTTTAACTCCCGCTCAAGAACCTACGTGGAAATCAGTTAAAATTCCACAGGGAGCTTACAACGTAACTGATTTAAATAAGACGATACGCGAATTAATAACGAAAAATGGAGGAGTTGCAGACAATTTTGAGCTAACACCAAATTATAACACATTACGCGCCAGAATAATATTAAAAAATAATTTGATAATAGATTTTTCATCAGCAACAAGCATAGCGTTGTTGATTGGATTTACTCACAAGCAATATGGATCAACCACAGAACAAACTATAACATATGACGGTGATCTGCCAGTAAATATAACTGACGTAAACACAATACTGATAAATTGCTCCATTGCATCTGGATCTTACTCAGCCCAGGGTAGTAAAGGATAAACGATATATAGTTTTTCGCCATATGTTCCACCGGGATCGCTCATGCAAATTAGTCCGCGGCAAGTTATTTATTATCCGCTAAATGTTGAAAATCAAATAACAGCAATAAATATTCAGTTGACAGATCAATCTGGATTACAGCTGGATCTGAATAACGAGGTTGTTACTTATTATTTACACTTACGCGCACAATCGATTTCGTGATTGACAATGGTTTTATGCAACCTCAGATATAATGAAACACAAAAAATTTTACCGAAGAAAAATAGTTGGTGGATTTTTGGGAAATATATTTACTAAAATTATTGAAAATGTTCCGGGAATCGCGCATAAAGTTGCACCAATTGCACTTGACGCGTCAAAAGCTTTTGCAACTGGAGCCGCAACTGCTGCTGGAACTGCGGTGGGACAACAAATAACTGATAAAATTAAAGGCAATCCACAAAGTGGATCACCACCGACAATCAAACAAGTTATATCAGAAATCGCTCCAACAAAAGAAACTCAACGTGCTATGATAACAACAACAAAAAAACTTTTATCACCAAAGGACGAGCAGATTATACAAAAGTTAATATCCAAAGTAACAGCGCCGCAATAAAATTTTATGTAATCTAATAAATAAAAAAATGTCTGTTAAAAATTATCTCGATTTAGCAGAAACTTATGACATCGACAACACCGTAACAGAATTTGAATATATTGAGTATCTCGACGAAAATTCTAATGAACCAAATAAAACTGGTGTCAGAACATTTAATACCCGAGACGAAGATGTATTTCTGCTGCCACACAAGGCAATATTGGAAGTTCGCGGCCAGATTATGATAATAGCTAATGTACCTGTTACAATTGCAGCTAACACAGAAGTAGCTCTTATAAATGATGGCCGGTGTTTATTTAAAAGTGCCAGATATCAGCTGGCCAATCAAACTGTCGAAGATATTTCAAGTCACCTACAAGTTGCAAGTACAATCTTAAATATTATTTCGTTTTCCGATGATTAGTCCAGATCGACTGCAACTAATATCATGTGGTTTAAAGTTACCGGAAGTGTTGGGTCTGGTTTTATGGCATCGTCTGAGTTTTCAACCGGAGGTCCACCTCTTTTAGTGGCTGGAGCTAATGCCACTGCAGATGCTGCAACTGTAAGAGATTTTCTTATTGTTAATGCTGCTGCGCTAGGTATAGTCGAACCAGGTGCAGCCGCTGGTGATGCAGCTACAAGAGTTTCACTTACTGCAGCTTGCAATAATCTTAGTATAACACCACCAGGTGCGGCTGCAACCGACACTGAAATGTTGAATTTGATTAATAACTCATTTCCTACCGTCAGAAAAAATATACGTTACAATGAAGGTTATACCAGAAGAAAGGCACTTGCAGCAGGATCACGTCAGATTACAATGATGCTGCCATTAAGTACAGTATTGGCTTTTGTCGCGATTATGACAAGGTATTTCGTGGAGTTAAACATACACTTATTTTAGATCGGGCAGCTGACGTACAATTTATCATAAAGAAACTTGCGCTATGGATGCCGCGAATAACACCATCAATCACTAAAATGGCAGAATTAAATAATATGCTTGAAAACCGCACAAAGAAAATTCATTTTCAGCAACATAAAATATATCAAACAGCAGTTCCAAATACCACCGACTACACATGGCGAATTACAACAACATCAAGTGAACAACTGCCGAGGCAATTATTTGTTGTATTTCAACCGCAAGCGCGACGTGGTAACCAACAACAAAATAACGCAATATTTGATAATGCCGATGTTAGACGAATACATACTAGACTAAATTCAAAGCAATATCCAGAACGAGCAATAGAATGTAATTTTGCAGATGACGCTAATAAAAATATTACTCGACCTTACATGTATCTGCTCGACGCAGTGCAAAAATATCAGGACGTTGGAGATGGATCTCAGATATCAGTAGAGGAATTTCGTACACTTTATCCGATATTTTATTTTGATGTTAGTAAACATAGCGAGCGAGCTGTCGACTCAACAGCTGATATTGAAATTACCTGGACACTTGGAGCAGTTCCAGTAGCGCAGTTGTACTTGTACGCGTTAGTGATCAGCGACAGATCTATTACGATTGATTCTGTTGGAGGTAAAATGACAGTACAAGTTTGAAAATTACTAGTAATTTTGCAGTTTAATCTGTAATATGTATATAATGACAAAATGTATTGTAAAAAAAATATATTTGACTGATGGCCAAGTTAAAAAATTAGGAGCTGCTGTTTCTAAACAACGGCAGGTATCATTAAAAATAAAACCTAACGCCCAAGCAGGTGCTTTGGGTACTTTAACAAAATTAATGTTAACCAAAAAAACAAGTAAATAAGTATAACCGCGGAAAATTTTTGTTTTAAATTTAAGTGCCACACAAATAACTGCGATGGCAAAAATTGGCGGCTTCTTTAGTCCAGCATTATATGTAATGGCCAGAACGTTAATGCCAAAACTTTTGCCAGTACTTGGTACATTAGGATTAGCAGCAGCGTCTGGAGCAGTATCTGGCGCAACGAAAAAAGCGGTCTCAGGCGACGGTGTCGTCCGCGGTAGTGGTATAAAGAAACTTTCAGTTTAATTTTATGTGACTGATAAATATAATGCCACGACGAAGAAAGACAACGAGAAAAAAGACACCGCGACGTCGAAGAACAACCAAAGGAGGATTTATTCCAATAGCTCTACTTTTAGCGGGACTAGCGGGAAGTCTACTGCCAAATCTGCTGGGAATAGGACGAGGACTAACATTGCTGGGAAGACGGCCCCGTTAAGTAACTTTGATATACTTGATAAGCTAAAACAAGTAAAAAATTTCCACGGAGTTTATTCCAAAGATGAACTTGCGGCAATTCCATCACTAGGCTCGTGTGTGATAAATATACAAGATTTCAACGACGGATCTGGTACACATTGGGTAGCTGTTTATAATAACAATTACTTTGACTCATTTGGACTTCCACCGAGCGACGCAATAAAAAAAATATATGTCCAGAACGCTAACGAAAGTAATAAATTATTCGTCCAATCAACTTCAACCTATTGGAACATCAGCTTGTGAATATTATTGCATGATGTTCATTAAACAGATGTCGGCGAGTATGAAGAACTCTGCCTCAGATTTTTTAAAATTTATGTTACAATTTGACAAGCATCCTTCTCACGCCAATGATGAGATTGCAATTAATTTTTGTAAAGCCTACAATTAATTTTATCTAAATTACAAATATATAATGTCAACATATTGTCTCAAATGTAAAACCAAAACAGAAAATATCAATGAAACAACAGAAAAAACAAAGAACAACAGGATGATGCTGAAAAGTCTTTGCGCAATTTGTGGAAAAAGAAAAAGTATGTTTTTGAGGAAATTGTCCGGAGCTGGATGTACTGACGTTGTCAGGGACGTTATTTTAGTAGACGACTGGAAACAAATATTGTTATAAATCTGAAAACAAATATTATTATAAATCTGAAAATATATAATTATATGCAAGTGCGATTCTGACAGAGATTTATGTCTCGAGCAAAATAAAATTGTCACATACTGTCAACAATACAACAACAGTGAAATAATAGGAACGGGTATAAATATACATAAAGTAATTGGCAAATTGCCAAAACCAAAAGGCGGTTGGACATTGCCAGGCCATAAATATACTGGACCTTATAATCCTCTTGATAAACAACTAGATGAAAATGATAATCCGCTGCCAGGACAAGAGCCTTACAATCAAGTTGATGAGATAGCAATGCGTCATGATATCTGCTACAGGGACAACGAACAAGATAAACACGGCTGCGATAAGGTAATGTTAGACGAACTTAGTAGTATGAAACCAAAAGGAATCAGAGAAAGGGTTGACCGAAAGTCGGTGCAGGGTTTTATTGGAGCAAAATATAAATTAGGACTAGGAGAAAAAGAATTGTATGATGATCTGGCAGCTGAATTACACAAACCCCCCCAAAAAAGTTTCTGCGACGTAAAGTTGTCACAAATGCCGTTGACGATATCTGGGCGATAGATTTAGTAGATGTGTCAAATCTAGCCGAATTTAACAATAATAGGAGATATCTTTTTAATGTCATAGATGTTTTTAGCAAATATGCTTTTAGTGTGCCGGTTTCAGATAAGACAGGAACATCGATAACTGATGCGCTAAAACAAATCATAACAACTACAGAAAGAAAACCAAACAGAATCTGGACTGATCACAGAGCAGAATTTTTTAACAAAAAGTTAGAGCAGTTTTTGCTCCAAAATAATATCAAAAAATACGTTACAGGAAATGAAGGTAAAAATGTTGTCGTAGAGCGATTTAATCGCACGCTAAACGAAAAAATACACAAGTATTTGACAGCTAAAAATACAAATAAATATATTGACAATTTACAAAACATTGTTGACGAATACAATAACACGAAACACCGAACCACTAAAATGTCACCAGATGACGCAATTAAAAATCCAATATTAGCGAACGAAAACATGTACCGCAGACATAAATTTAAAGTTGGTGATCGAGTTAGAATTTCTCTGACGAAAAAAACATTTGAAAAAGGATTTACTCCAAACTGGAGCGAAGAAGTATTTGTTGTTGATAAAGTACTTTTAACAATACCTGTAACATACGCGCTAAAGGATTTACTGGGTGAGCCTATAACCGGTAGTTTTTACGAGCAGGAACTTCAGAAAACTTCCCAAGACATATTTGTTGTTGAAAAAGTTATTAGAAAGCGCGGCGACAAAAGTTTAGTTAAATGGAGAGGATATAGTGATAAATTTAATAGCTGGGTGCCAACTAAGTCGATTTCATCGACTGCGATACAATAATGTTATTATAAATTTGTTCGTACTTTACAAGTACAGATTTACATTTGATAGTTTTACATAATGTTCATCGACTGCGATACAATAATGTTATTATAAATTTGTTCGTACTTTACAAGTACAGATTTACATTTGATAGTTTTACATAATGAAATTAAATGTAATTTTCTTGTATTATCAACTGGCATTAAATTAAATATTTTAACAAAAATAAAATCATATTTTATATTTCTTTTATAGCCAGTTATTTTTATATTTAAAAAAGGTTTGATAAGCTGCCAAAATATTTGTTGTTCAGCAACAGTAAAATTAAATTTTATTATTTTTTTAGCAATTTGATACTTAACATTATATCGTCCAGTTGTCGGTCTGCTGTAATTTTTTCTGTCAGCGACAGCAACCACTTCATCGTCGGATTCGTTGTCGTACAAAATATCATCTTCGCTATAGCTAGAAAATTTATCTGAGATTATGTTATCATTGTTGTTGGCGTCTTTGTCACTGGCGATATAATCTCCCGAGTATATATCAGCAAGTCGTTTCATCAAGTTCATATTATAATATATTTTTGTCTAATTTATGATAATAATGGCCAGCGAAACGAAATCTCCAGAAGTAAAATATCATCATAAAGTTAATATATTAAATTACAGAGAATTAGCTGAGGCCGTTAGAAAATGTCTGTCGGGTTATAGTGCTTATTCTGTTGACGTTATTGTAATGCAAGGCGATTCTGATAAAATTCTCCTAACAACGGCAGAAAAAAATTAACTTAATGATAGTGCATTTAGAACATTAAAATTTGACCGTGATGATATTTTGATGTTTGCACATAACTGTCTTACTAAGACCGAGCTAAGAAACATCATTGATCGTCATATCTGAAACTAAATCTGTTAAATGTTGTCGTTGACATTGCTGTTTTAGTTACGCCGTCAGCTACATCTTTTATTAATTGCGGATGAATTTTAAGATCTTTTGCAGTAGCTGTTATTGATTTAAATTTTATTTCTTCTTCAGTCTCCAGATTTACTGAAATTACATGTCTAGCATATCTAGCACCACCAGTATCTCCACGTTTACTATTTCTTTTTGTGTTACCAGATCTAAATTTTCTAAACAATTATCGGATTTAATTTTGTTAATATGATCGATAGCTAAATTATTTGGAATAGCGCCATTAAATGTTGCGTACACAAAACGATGGGCTTTAGTTACATATAAATATCCAGTGTTTTGTAAACTTCCAATAACTTTTTTTGTTTTTATATTTCGAATAATTCCTTTATCATTAGCCTCATATAAATCAAATACTTGATGTGGTTGAAATTCGTTTTGTAATGATAAATTTTCAATATTATCATCGTTATTGAGTTATTTACTCGATAGACTCGCTGTCCTTCTGGGATATCATCACAGATCAAAGTATAGATAAAATCTTTTCTAAACATTTCGGTGATATCTGTATCATCTCCTTTTACTGAAATTATCATCCTGGCTGGTGTTAGTTTTCCTACAGATTTTTTTAGATTTTATGCAAATAACTGAACCAAGTGCATTTCCTGCATATAAGTTGTACTTTGGGTAAATATGATAAGTTTCTTGCTCTTCCGCTGTCATTCTAATATATCTCAAAATTTCTGTCATTATACTATAAGGATTTTATATCTCTAATTGATTTTTTACGTAATTTTTAATTAAATATAAAAATACTATATATAATGTTAAAATTGCACGATATTGCTAAGAATAGCATTATCAAAGCAGAAAAAATTGCTACAGCATTTTCAGGATACGATAACAGTTACAAATTTGATAATCAAAATGTTTTAGCAAATTTTAACTCCACAAATTTATATCATCTTTTACAACCTGTTATAGCCCAAGAACTTGCAGCTCACAAAAGTATCAAGCTAATAGTTCAGTATCATATGATTTTATCAAAGTTACATGCGCTTCAAAAAGATATACTTGATATAATTTTTGAAAATACAAGTTTCAACAGAGAAATTTCAGAACCATATCTAACAGCTAAATCACGAAAAATATTAACTGGAACAAATATTGCCACAGTCGCCGCTGAAATACACCAAGAAATAAATAAAAAATTGGAGGAATTTATTTCATCTGGGTCAGGTTGGAAATTTGAAATGATAAAGGAAGTTTTAATTCACACAGCAAAATATAACGTACTTCGAGGTAGTTCTTACGTTGATCTTCCCAAAAATTTTTTTTTAAAAACTGCTGTATAAATGTCAAAAACAACGACGATCAATGTTCTCGTTGGTCAATTTTGTCTGAGAGACATCCTCAGAGTGACCACAGTGACCGAATTGAAAAGTATTTTCCATACAAAGACGAACTAGATTTTAACGGAATAACTTTTCCAGTGGCAGAAAATCAGATACTAAAGTTTGAAAATCAAAACAATATTTCAGTAAATATTTTTGGACTAGATGAGCGAGAAAATGTTTACCTAAGGTATATTTCAGAGACTGCTACACAAAAGACAATAAATTTATTATTTTATCAAGGATATTACGTTTGGGAAAAAAACTTTAACGGTTTAGTTGGCGGACAGTATAATAAAAATAAAAAAAGAAATATTTCTGTTACAGATGTTTGCAGGGTTTTTCTAAGAATGAGAAACTACAGGAACATCTTAAATACTGCACCAACGTTCAAAGAATAACTATGCCAAGCGAAAAAGAAAAAGTCTTAAAATTTAAAAATTATGATCATAAGCTAAATATACCTTTCATTATTTATGCCGATTTTGAGTGCCTACTCGTTCCAGTGGCTGGCGCTGAAAATAAACCTAATAAATCAAGTACAAGAAAAATACAGCAACATGTTCCTTGCGGAGTAGCTTATAAAGTAGTTTGTTGCGTCGACGATAAGTTTTCATTTCCAATTAAGTTATATAGATGTAAAAATAATGAATCTGAAAGTCTGGCGGTATGGTTATTAAAAAATCTGATAGATGATGTTGATAAAATTTCTAACAAATTATTTAAGACAGCTCCAATGAAAATAACGTCTAAGCAACAACTTGAATTTAATGGAGCGGTTAATTGTCATATTTGCGAGAAGTTATTGGTAGACTCAAACGGAGTCCAAGATAAAGTTCGTGATCATTGTCATTTAACTGGCCAGTATCGTGGAGCGGCTCATAATAATTGTAATTTAAAATTTCATGCACCAAAGTTTATACCTATCGTTTTACATAACTTTCGCGGCTATGATAGTCATATCATTGTAGAAGCTTTTGGCAATAATGAAATTAAATCTAAACTAAAACTAAATAATAAGATAATATGTATTCCAAATAATTTTGAAAAGTATATGTCAGTTACTCTCGGAAAATTACGTTTTATTGACAGTCTGCAATTTCTGGCACCATCGTTAGATGAGCTCGTAAAAGGTTGTAGTAGTTTCAGTAATCTGCGAAGTTGCTTTGGTGAAAACTACGTCTATCTGACCAAAAAAAGGTATCTTTCCGTATGAGTATCTCGACGACTGGAGCAGATTTGATGAAACTTCTCTGCCTAGCAAAGATAAATTTTACTCGCAGCTAAAAGGTGAAGATGTGTCAGACGATGAGTGCAAATATGCACAAAATATTTGGAATAAATTTAGTTGTAAAACATTTGGTGATTATCACGATATATATTTGAAAACAGATGTATTACTGCTAGCAGATGTTTTTGAAAGTTTTCTACAAGTTAGTCATAAAAATTATGGGTTAGATCCTTGTTGGTATTATTTCGCTCCCGGGCTGTCGTGGGACGCTCTACTAAAAACAAGCAAAATAGAATTAGATCTCTTGACAGATGTCGATATGTTTAATTTTATTGAAAAAGGTATTCGAGGCGGAATTTGTGTCATAACAAAAAAATATGCAGTAGCTAATAATAAATATTTAAAAAATTATGATAAAAATCTCCTATCCAATCATATTATTTATCTAGATTGTGTGAATTTGTATGGTTGGGCCATGTCAGAGCCAATGCCCTTTGGTGGATTGTATTGGATAACTCCAGACCAATTTCTTAAAGAAACTGAAAAAGATTTTTCCGATGTCAGTTATTTTGTTGAAGTCGATCTAGATTACCCTAGTTCGTTACATGATCTACACAACGACTACCCATTTTGTGCAGAGTCTATGATGATAGATTACAGTTTACTATCACCTGAACAACGAGCTATGATAACAGCAAAAAATTCGATGTTAATAAGTTCGTTCCAAATTTGTTAAATAAAAGAAATTACGTGATACAATATAAAAATTTAAAACAAGCAGTAGATCTTGACTAATTCTGAGAAAAGTCTATCGCGTACTAAAATTTAATCAGTCGAGGTGGATGTCAAATTATATTGACTTAAATACCAAACGTCGTGCTATTGCTAAGACCGATTTTGAGAAAAACTTTTTTAAGTTAATGAATAACTCAGTTTTTGGAAAGACAATGGAGAACATTAGAAAAAGAGTTTCGATAGAAATTGTAAATGATATAAATCGCAGAAATAAATTAGTTAATGATGACGGTTTTGTCAGTATGAAAATATTTAATGAAAATCTTGTTGCAATACAACGACGAAAGACAAATTTAAAGTTAAATAAACCAATTTATGTTGGTGCAGCTGTACTTGATATATCAAAGTGGCTGATGTATGATTTTCACTATAATTTTACCAAAAAGCAGTGGCCAGATTCGGAGTTGCTATTTACTGATACAGATTCGCTAGTTTATAATATAAAATGCGAAGATGTCTATGAGGATATTTAAAGCGCCGTGACTTATTTGATTTATCAGATTATCCGAGTAGTAGTGGATTCTATGATAATACGAATAAAAAAGTTATTGGTAAAATGAAAGATGAGTTTATGTTTGTTCCGGTGAGAGAGTTTGTTGGACTTCGAAGTAAAATGTATGCCGTAATTCTCGATGATAATACACTGACAAGGAAAGCGAAAGGAATTCCACGTGGATACGTAAAGAAATGCATGAAATTTAACGATTATAAGTCAGCACTAAACAATAATGTTAGTTTTATTAAGACAAATATAATTAGAACCAAACTTCATGAACTCGAGACAGATACAATAATAAAACGTGGACTTAGCAATTTTGATGATAAAAGATATTGTAAAGACGGAATTAATACTCTAGCACTTGGTCATTATAGAAGGGAGATAATACCGTTCCAGCTTGTTTAAAAAATCGTATCTGGATTGTCGAATATAGATTGGTACGAATGCACTGTATATTTTCAGACTGTCTGTAATAAAGCGCTGCTGGTGATTTCCGGGTTTATTAGTGAGTTCGTTTTGTCTGTTAAGTGATTTCCAGGTGTATTAGTCTGTCTGTCTGTTTCTGAAGCCGTACTGAAACAGAATTCCCTAAATCTTTACAGGCTTGGTAAAAACCCACCTATTGATTTTCAGACTGCAGAGTCTCCTGCCTATAATGCACACAGCCGCTTCGTTTTTCTGTATAAATAGACGGTAATGTACACAGCCGCTGTATTAAAGCTTTCGTTTTTCTGTACAAATAGACGTAATATATTTTAGATTTCGTTTTTCTGTATAAATGTAAGATTTCAGATTTAATTTTATATTAACGTTTTCAGAGTCAGAAAAATGAAATGCTATTCACAATCAGGTAACCGGTAAGTATATAGTAATTTCTAAAACATATATATGTAATCGGATTTCATAGCTCAGTGCAGGAATGTTAGATTCTCGTACTGTTCGATTCCCATCACTGGCATATGTCGGTGGGTATGGTTCTGGATTACCAAAAAATTATTTAATTGGGGGTGCGAACCCCAACAGAAAAAATACACTCTCCCACCATGTAACCACTTGGTGTGTGTACTTTTGCACTCAGCTCGAGGTTATCATGGGGAGAGTGTACAAAATCTGTTGGACGTAAGTAAATCCCCCGTTTATGTATGTGCCGTCTCTTAGGATAAGTTTATATATCTCTTAGGATAAGTTTATGTATGTGCCGTCTCTTAGGATAAGTTTATGTGTTGTGGTGTCCAAAAATAAACAGCAGGGTGATGTGAGCTCGTGACCTTGTGACCTCACTGAAGGGTACCCACATAGGGACATTCAGAAAGAATGTTCGCCGGACAAAAAAAAAAAAATGTCTTATAAGGTGCCTGTGGACCATAAGACAGGTATTTACACTGAAAAAATAAAGCCCTCTGAGTTCCTAAAGTTTCGGTTTCGGATATTTAGGAATTCGCCTGGGGGATATATGCTTTGAGTCCTGAAATAGACAGCCCTCTGAGTTTCTAAAGTTTCGTTTCGTTTAGGAATTCGCCGGTGGATATGTCTATTGAAAGGGACTCTTAGGACCTTATGAGCTTTACCGGCAGAAGGGACCCCAGTGGAATGGTAGACCGAACGTCACCGCTGCTGTTTATTTTTGACTTTTAGCTTTAGAAATATCATTATTAAATAAAATATCAACCATATTGTCAATAAATGTCTGACCAATCTCTTATTCGTTCGTCATTTTCAGTTGCGAATAACCATACTGACCCATATTTTGGTGATATATGATATCCAACTTTTTTAATACAGTCGCTTATCATTTTAGGTTTTATGCTAGTATAGCATGAAGCTGATTTTATTGAATCAAATCTCTTACAAAATTTGTTGGTTAGATCAAACCCAACATGTCTTATTGGTGATGGATAATAACCCATATTATATAATATTTCATTGTTTAATATGAAATTTTATCTAAATTCATAAGGTACATAAATATTATTTTACCAGGGGTGGTGGAGGTCTCTGATCTAGAATCCGCACTTGGTTTAGGATCAGCCTATTACTATACTGAAAAAAAAATATTTTATCACCAAAAAAATTAATCCAGCAGGTCCTTGGAGTTCTGGTTCAGAATCCGCATTTGGTTTAAGATCAGCCTCCTAGCTTACTACTGCTCCATAAAGGTGACTAGGAATGCCTCGAACTTCGATACCGACACTTAATTTTGCATTAATGTTACAGGAAATAATACATATCTTGCTGTAAAGAATTATCAATTTTATTATTATAAAATCAGTTGATTTTTAATTTTCTTTTCATCATCTGTCTAAATTGATTATGGAGGGCATCAGGCCTCTCAACCAGACGAAAATTTACGCACCTTTTAAAAACATGATAGTATTGTGTTGTAATACTTGTATATTTTTTTCCCGGCCGCACCCGGAACTAATGACTCTGCACTTCCGCATCGTGTGCTTGTGGACTTGAAAACAAGAAATCCAGTTGGACAGGAGAGAAATTTCCAGGAAAAAATAAGACGTGTTTTCTTGCACTAATTCATATTATTTATTCAGATCAAAATATGGTAAAGAATCTTAGTCATTTCAAATAAATACGTGCCAAAGATATGATAGCTCCTTTATTCCTCAAACAGGATGGATCGGAACCATTCCATAGAACTGTTATTTATCAATTGATCATTTATTTTTTATAGGACTCGGGTCACAATTATTGCTTCCGGTTAAGTTCCAAGAATGTAGTCTTACAGTATTTTCCCCCGTATCATTTGGTGGTGATAAAAGAGTTGGGTGTAAGCATTCTTGGTATTGATTTAAAAGTAATTACTTATTCTATATAATTTGAGCATTATCGTGTGGTTGTCTGTATGTATATCGGCGACAGCTAGTGTACAGTGAGTAATGATCACTGATGTTGATTTTGAAGTTGAATCTGTAACGCATTGCACAGTGCATTGTTTACATGCCCGGCCCTAGGGCAAGGCGAACGAGACAACCGCCTTGGGCCCCGCGCTTCTCCACAATGCAGTTGTTTTGCTTGGGGCTCCACGCTCATCGTTTGCTGCCTTGGGCCCCGCACATCCTAGTGCCGGGCCTGATTGTTTATTGTCTAGCCTCTCGAACAAGAAAAAAGCCGGATAACCTACGGCAAGAACTTCACCGTGTAGTCAGCTCTGAAGGTATTTTAGATTAACATGATTTATTAGGTTTTGGACACAGTGGAAAGTTTAGTACTAAGAAACAACTGTTGAGACTATGTCGGAAAAATAATTGTGATCTGAGTCCTGTATGTGCCATAACAGTTTAAAATGGTATCCCAAATTTATGCATAAAGCTAGACAAATAAGATATTGATATGTTGTGTATACTGACTTCAAAAATAGAACATTGATATTAAAAATTGAAAAATTAAACTATTTTAATGTGAATTTTAAAAAATTATAAATTTCTAAATTTATGTCCCCAAATGACACATGTATTCAGACTGTGTGGTTGATACTCTTTTTTTTTTTATCAGCATGCAAGTATTCCTACATCTTATATAAGTTGCAGTGATGGATATTTGTTTGTCAGAGAAAATATAATTCAAGGTCAGAATGAGGCCTTTATTCAAAACACACGAAAATATCTTTCTAGTTGATATTGTGCCTTTAGGTCATTTATACTATTTATAAGGGGGCAAAGCAGTTAATTTATGTGTTTATAACAGGTATGTGTTTATGACGGGGTGACTATACAATGGAAAACTACCACCATCCAAGACAAATCAGAAATATGCCTCGCAGAAGATCAAGAGATCGTCAAGCGAAGGACAGAATACTGCTCAGAAATGTACAATCATAACACCCAAAGAGATCCAGCAGTACTAAATTGCCCTCAGGCAGAAGAAATTGATGACAACCCCATTCTTCGTGAAGAAGTAGAAATTGCAGTTAGGTCACTAAAGAAAGGAAAGTCAGCCGGCATTGACAACATACCAGCAGAGCTCATTCAAGCAGGAGGAGAAGAGATAGTCACAGCCCTAACAACAATCTGAAACAAGATATGGCAGACAGGAGAATGACCCACCACATGGACTCAGTCCTTGGTCATCGTGCTCCCCCAAGAAAGGAAACCTACAGCTATGCCAAAACTACAGAACCATCGGTTTGATCAGTCACCCGAGCAAAGTCATGCTGAAGATGATTCTCAACAGACTAAAGCCTCAAGCAGAGAAATTATTGCTGAAGAGCAGGTAGGCTTCCGAGCAGGAAGAAACACCACAGAACAAATCTTCAATCTCAGACTCCTTTGCGAGAAATACATTCAGAATCAGAAGAATCTATACCACGTCTTTATAGATTTCAAAAAGGCCTTTGATAGGGTATGGCATGCAGCCTTATGGGCAACTATGAAGTACAACATCAGCTCAATCCTGGTGCAGGTTGTTGAACACCTCTATGTCAAAGCCACCAGTGCTGTTCTCATTAATAGCAGCAGAGGAGATTGTTTTCAAACAACAGTTGGAGTCAGACAGGGATGTATACTGTCACCTATACTCTTCAGCATTTTCCTGGAAAGGATCATGGAGGATGCCTTGCATGACCACAAGGGCACTGTCAGCATCGGAGGAAGAACAATCACCAACCTTCGCTTCGCAGATGACATTGATGGTTTAGCAGGAGATGAAAAAGAACTGGCTGATTTGGTTGAGTGCCTTGACACAAACTCTACAGCATACGGTATGGAGATTAGAGCAGAAAAAAACAAACAGATGACAAACAACACAATGGCATCAGTGCAGAAATAAAGGTCAGTGGTCAGAAGCTGGAAAAAGTCACAAGCTTCAAGTACTTGGGATCAATTATCATAGATGATGGTTCCAAACCAGAAATACTTTGCAGGATTGCCCAGACAACAGCAACAATAACAAGGTTGAGACCAATATGAAAAGATACCAACATTGCTTTTGGTTCAAAAATAAGGCTGATGCACTCGATTGTCATATCCATCTTTCTGTATGCTTGTGAAACATGGACGCACACATTAGATCCACAAAGAAGGATTCAAGCCTTCGAAATGAGATTCTGCTGCAAGATCTTGGGCATCTCATATATTGACCATGTAACCAACGAAGAAGTCCACAACATGATCCAATGAGCCATCGGATCCTGTGAAGACCTCTTGACCACTGTAAAAAAGCGCAAACTGAAGTGGTACGGTCATGTCTCAAGATCATCTGGACTGGCAAAAACAATCTTGCAAGGCACAGTGCGAGGGTGCAGAAGAAGAGGCAGACAGAAAAAGAAGTGGGACGACAACATTAAGGAGTGGACAGGCATGGGATTTGGAGATTTCCAAAGGGCAGGAGAAAACAGGGAAAGATGGAGAGAATTGGTTGTAAAGTCAACTGTGGTGCTCCAACGAGATCTTAGGTTAAGGGATTGATGATGATGATGATGATGATGATGACGATTATATGAGTAACATATATCTGCTTGTATAGCTCTCAGTAATTGTTTATGAAGATAGTTATATGGTACTTAATGAGAGGATTGTGATGAAAACTTCATAGTAGAACCTACTCAGGTTGTCTACTTATCCATTTTAAACCATCAGAGAATGAAAAATGTCAAAGAAATACAGGTAAAGGGATAAAATATATTTTCCCCAAGTCTATGTATCCTTGAATTTAAGAAAACAGCAAAATGAAGTAAGTTTAACACAAAATGCATTCCATTTTATTGTTCAGTTTGGTTAAGACATTGATTGACAAAGTGCTGCATTGTGGTATAAGCCAATATCCCATTCTAATGAACCATTTTACTTCATGCATTATTAAATACTAATAATAATTTTAACTGACACTCTAAGCATTACACCAGATATGTTCAAACAGGTTATTTGAGTTTAACTTTGTGCAAATGATCTTAACATAGTTACATATCCCATGTATACTGGTGTACTAATTGTTACACCACTGATCAAAAACCTCACCATCCCCATGTTGCCTTAAATTTTATGATAGCTGGTGTACCTTATTAGTTATTTAGCCTGTAAATGGCTGAACATAATTTGATAAACATACTTATAGAAACCTCATATATTTTTGGGATGAATTGTAACTTTAGTCCATGCCCATTGTTTCACATTTGAGTGACACTATGTCAAGTTTTAGTGTTTTTCCTGTGCTTGCACCATTAATGACATTTTGAAATCTCCATATCTAGCAGATTTTAACTTCATTTATCTACATCTTACTGATCTATAAGACTCGGTGAAACATGTTATATCTTTTCAGATCTAGCCTAGTATCTGGAACAAGGTGGAAGAGCTGATCTAGTTTGGAAGCGTTCCAGCAGTCAGGTGGTAATACCAAGGTTTCGTAAGGACATATGCAGTATACCTGCCATACATGACCAAGATTAGTTCATATTACCACTGATAACATCTCAAAGACATAGCTTAGGTCTTCATGAGAGAGCTCAGCACCACCATTGTTCAGTAAAGTAAAGCCTACCTGGAGCTGTATTTTCCTAAAATATTGTCATTTGTGGTTACTGACACTGAAATGCAATGCATTTTTACTATAAAACATGGTACTGGTCCCATCAATATGGTAAAGTTTAGTGCACTAGTATCTGTACTAACAACTGACCGAGTACCTCATACAACAAACCTGGAACATAGCACTTATCATTGTTTCTTTAGTGTGTACACCAATATGCAGTTGAACAGGCATCTTGCAATTTGCTGTAAAAATCAGTGATCTATCTTGCTTTACTACACCTGGACAAAATGTTATATCTTGAACAGACTCATGCTACCACTCGTTTTAAGCACCATTCATTGGTCAACTTTGCTGTATAAAATTGTCAGTTTCAATTTTAAAATTTGTATGAAAATTTAACTTTTCATTCAAATTTAGTTTTCTAAATTTCAATGTTTATTTAAATATGTATCAAAATTTAATTTATGAATGTTTTTTGGTTTTTTTTATTTTAAACATATTTTCAGGTAGAAATTATTTTGTATTACAATAAAGTTTTTACTACATTGAAGAGATTGATATAATTAGGAAGATACAGCAAATTTAGTGTTGGTTTCTCAAGAGCACTTGGCCCAAAACTTGCATCATGTACTAGCACTACACAGAGCTGTCACACACCTTGTTTGCAATGAAATTCAAAGAGATTTCATGTGATAAACTGAATTAGGTGTGGCCTGATATGACTTAGGTAACAATCATTACTGTTCTTTAGTACCCATGAATGTAGACCCAATCTATTTTTAGAGCAATTTTCCGTCTCTTATTTTGGTGGTGATACAAGATTTAGATTTACACATTCTTGGTATTGAATTAAAGGTAATTGTTTATTCTTTAGAATTTGAGTATTATGGTTTGGTTGTCTGTGTGTGTGTTGGAGACAGTGCACAATGCAGCATTGATCTGATCCTGAAGTTAAATCTGTGACCCATTACACAGTGGTTTGTTTATAGTTCAGCCTCTCAAAAATGCAAATTAACCTATGAAAAGAACTTCAAAGTGAATTCATCTTTGAAGGTATTTAGACTAAGATATGACTTATTAGGATTTGGATACAGAAGAAAGTTCAGTACAAGAAACAACTATAAAGGCCAAATAGGACAAATAATTGTGACCTCAGCTGATCAGGAGTGCACACAGCACCAGAAATGGATTAAGTAAAGTCAATATACTGGATCAGCCCTTTAGACTGGTACCCTGACCTCCTATGATGCTCTGCACACAAGGCCAGGCATGCCCTGTCAAATGGCCAATACCAGTTGAGAAATTCAAGAATGCGGATGTACTATAAAAATGTGATGGCAATAAAGAAATAACTTTAAATCAGTTATTTTGAGCTCTGTCACCACTGGCTTTTTCATTATATTAGTGACAACTTTGTTAATTAAATAAGTACTGAGTGTTTGTTTAAAGTGTCACTATGCAGTATTGTCATTTTCAGCCATTATATTTAAGTTGGGGGGGGGGGAGTATGCCGAGAGATTGCTTAACTGTATGATTGTGATTTAATTGCATCAGAGATGCTTTATTCGAATTAAAGTTTTTTTTTAGATTGTGTTTTACCATTGTTCTACATTAAGTTTCAACATTATCTAATATATTGACTTTTCTGTCATACTTTCATTTTAAAATGCATTAATAGAACAGATAAAGGGGTCACATGGGTTGATATAATTAGGTCGGCAATGAAACAGATACTTATTTATCAATGAAATTGTTGGATCTTTTTCAGCTTTTCCATTTCTATCTTGTTTAGAAAAATAATATTTTGCTAGTTAGGATGTGATAGCCATGACTGGAAATCTGGAAAGGTTAAGTATTAATGTTAACATTACATGAAATACATCCTCTGAGAATAGATCCCCAACTCTTTTTGACAAGAATTTATTAGCTTTATGTAGCTATTAACTAAGCAATGTAAACATGAATAAAATTCTCTGTTGAAAGGTCGATGCTAGGTTTACTTGATCACTGTTGAACAATAATGATCTTATGGGAAGCAGCAGAGAGGGTGAACAGACCATTTGCTCGAGTCCTTATTTATGAAAACTAAAGGTTCCTACAAAAGCTATAAATACAAGATCAATAACGCCAAACCGAAGCCTCTAACCGACCGAGATTTCTCTAATTGGGTTAGCTCATTTTGTTACTTTATCACACGTTTGTTTTCATGTCTTATGGCGAGTATATTTCAGTACCCGGACACTTACTGTTGGTCGTCACCCTCTCTGCTGCTGTAGTGTCAACCAAAAATTGTATCGAGACCTATACAATACCTCGACTGAGGATCGTGTAAATTTATCGTGATAAATCCGTGTGGGGTAGCTTGTGCTTTTGAAAAGAAGTTTTTGAACTTAATCATGTCCATATCCCCTGAACACCAAGTTTGATGAATATTTCGCAGAGTATGTCTATTGACTCCATTAAACACAACTAAAATATTGCAGTTGTCTCTGATCACTTTAGGTATTTGTGTATATCGCTGAGTAACATAAATCACGTCAGCATTTTTGTGTCTGCCTCGAGAAAATATCCGAGCTGGATTTGATTGTTTGTTCAGCATCACATCATCGTATACTACGAGATTATTAATAAATCCATCGAAGCCATCTACAGATGGGGCTTCATTAATATCAGTGACAAAATCAACAACACCATCAGAGTCGTCATCCTCATCCAACAATTTTGCGTTTTCATTAAAATCTTTAAGTACTTCATAACATCGTTGATCATCTACAGATGGTGCCACCAGATACAATTCATCCCACTTGAGCCATCTCATTATCAGATTAAGTAATAATTGTGTTTTACCAGGCCCAGAAGAACCTATGATAAATGCTCTGATAGAATTTGGTAGTGCTGGATGATGCTTGACTGGCTCCTGCTTTCGTGTCACTGAAAAGTCAATAATATCCAGTGTTGTACAAATATAATAAATAATATGGATTTATATTGTGTTCGATGCAGAGTGCCCACCCCCACCAGTGGATTAACAACAATAATAACAAAAAATAAAAAGCATGCACTTACAGGCAAGTGTGTGAAATGTGGTACAAGCAAATACAGATTTATTTCGTCTCGTACGAAGACAGGTGGTGATATCGCTGCTTCATTGGGAAAATTTACCAGGGACTCCATGGGCTAAATACCATGGAGAAAAACATCTTCCTCGATATAATTATTGTGGTCCTGGAACCTGACTTGATATCCGACTTGATGAACGAGATCAACCAAAACCTGGAGAGTATCCAATAAATGCGATTGATCAAGCGTGTCACGTTCATGATGTTGCGTATAAAAGTAAAGATTTACAACAACAACATATTGCAGATGTGAAGTTGATTTACTCTTTAAATTCCATAAAAAAAACAAATCTCTCAGAGAAAAACTTGCTAGCTTTCTAGTAAAATCTGCGATGAATGGTAAACTAGTGCTAGGGGCTGGTAATTAATCAACTGATTATTATCATAATAATGGAATCGATTTATTATAGTCCATGGGGGTATTGGAGGGGTAGAGCAGCGATTAGTAAACTTGCTGATGCAGCAGGTGTCACACGTTCTGTTGCTGCAAATTGGTTAGCACGACAGGCAATATGGCAAATTTTTCTACCACCACCTAAAAAAAATTCCTTATGCACATTTTAATGTCGGCGCTCCCAATGAAGTCCATCAAGCAGATATTTTGTTTTCACCACATGATACCATTAAAACTGGTATACGTCAATCACGCACATATAAATACGCGTTAACTGTCATTGACGTTGCAAGTAGATATAAAGAAGCAGAACCATTATCAACAAAAACAGCATCTGATGTTGCATCTGCTTTTGAACGAATTTAATAATGAGGACCCTTGCGATGGCCACAACTATTACAGGTTGATCATGGCAAAGAATTTCTTGGTGCAGTATCATCTCTGATGAAACAACACATTAAAATCAGACGAGGACACACTGCAATTCATTGTGATCAGGCAATCGTTGAACGATTTAATCGAACACTTGGTGAGCAGTTATTTGGATATCAGTATGCGCAGGAAATATCTCTGAATAAAGTTCAGAAAGACAAGAGATCTCGTGAATGGATTGCAAGATTATCAAGTGTGATAGCTGCGTTAAATAATGAAATTACTCGTGAAACTTCTATGAAACCCATCAGTGTGATTACAAAAAACATATACCAATAAAACGACATGACTCTTTCTCTCAACCAGTACTAGGTAATGTGACTGTAAGATACTTATATGAACCTGGTGAACTTGAAGGGGGTAATAAAAAAAGCAACTGATCCTATCTGGAGTGTGACCACACATAAAATTTCCAGTGTGGTAAGATCCACGGGTAGACCTGCAATCTACAGACTAGATTCAACTGCTCCTCAACGTGGATTTGTACGCGAACAATTACAAGTAATTCCTGAAGACACACAGTTACCACCGCGTTCACCTTTGTAAACTGGCACGCCTATGTCTATTACATTCAAGACAGGTCAACATTACATTTTCGCGTGTGTGACCAAGACTACTATTAATTCTATCTACGGTACACTGTCTTGGATTATTATTCGAATACTGCCACAACATTACTGCGTTACAGCTCGCACAATGATTATTCTGTCGCTGTGTCAGTGTCATAATAAATTCAGCATCGATATCAAAGTCGCGATTATTTTTTTTGGTCACATTGCTTATAACCAGATAATTTTTTCTTGATCAAAACAAAGTCGATATTAACCACATCATCGGTGTCGGTGAAGTCTATGATAACCCTCCGCAGCTGAGATATTCTTACTGCGAGATAAACTAAATTTGACAACTCGATTCTATCATCGACAATCCAGATATTTGTATCAGAAATAGTTAATCCCTGTGACGAGTGAACCGTTATAGCGTATCCTAGTGTGCACGGAGTTTTGTCCATCGTCAACTCTCTCTCAACAGCACTGACAGGAACTAAGACAATATCATTTAATACAAGATTTTATTTATCACCGCAACCTGGAATCTCAACTTCAATATTCTGTTGTCGAATATCTGCTGGGCGATAACATAATGGTACAGGTAGATTTGAAAAATTTTCTTTATGTAACAAAAATAATTGTTGTTGAAGTTTATCACGAACTATCTTTCTACTTGCAACTATCAAATCAGCAGGTCTCCATAAATTCCAAAAATCATTCATAAGAGTTTCTGGAATTACTTTACGCATTATCTCACACTGTATTTTATCTGCCTGCAGTCTGATTAACTTTTTAAACTCCAGTGTTTCATCAATAGCTCTATGATCATCAGTTCTTTCTTCGTAATAATCTACATACGTTTTTAGCCATTTATGTGGAGACTGTCCAATAAAAGGTGGCGGTTGACCATGATCGCCACACATATTATCACAACAGTATTTTTCAGCAACAACCAGTCAAGAAATATTCTTAATACATCTAGCGACACCGTGCATATTTCATCCCAAATAATAATTTTAGGAATGTATTTTTCACCCATTCGTTCTGGAGTCCATGCGTCTCCGCACCATCTAAAGAAACTATGACAAGTTTAAGATTTTACTCCACGTTCGATCATCTCTCTGGCTAGTTTATGTGTGGGTGTCAAAACAACCATATCAAAATTCCAGAATAATTCAATCGCACGCGTTATTTTACCAGAACCACCACACCCATTAAGATAAACAGTCTTATATCTGGCCATAGGATCATATACCGATGGCAACAGCGCAGATTTAAATACTTGATTATTATTCTTGTAGTATACCCCCTTAATTTCAACGTCGGCAGATTCAGAATAACTAAATATGTTTTCGTGTTTTATTCTCCATTCGCCCCATGATGCATCAGCGCCGATATGTAATTGTTTTAATTTATTTATATAAAATGAATCTGTGGCAAGTCTGACCGCAATCAGAGGAAATCTGTTTATCATCGATAATAAATTTATCGAAACATATGCTAACATCGAAGATCTTAAATGAGTAAACTGCGGTGGCTCACCATCAGTATAGCTCAGAAATGTACCTAATATAGTTCCGTCTGATAAATAAGCATTACTTCGACTTATAAATGTGTTTTTCTCCGTTGTATCAGCAGTTATAAAATCGAGTTCAGCATCGTCCATAATTAATCTTGTGAAATGTCGTTTATGGTCATATGATCCTCCTTGAATAAATTTACCAATAATTTTCCTACCAAGATCTTATGCAACTTTATTTTCATAATCAGTCATATCAGCATTTTCTTCATCAGAATATTTCTTTTGGTGTGGTAACCAGATTTGTTTTTGTGAATGATACAATATTATCGCTTCACTTACAACCAACGATACTAAAGTTTTATTATCAAGCATATATCGTAATAGTACTATTGGAGCCCAATATTTTTCTGAGAAATGACGGCCAAACCAAGCATAAGTAATCGGATGGAAATTTTCCGTAAACTCGAATGACTCTATATAGGAGACTCCGGTTAAGTCAAAATCTGGTAAAGTACCATTTATTGCAACTCTGGTCATCTCGTGTGTTGGATGTCCAAATCTCTTAAAGTATTCAGAACATTCTCCGTATCCAAGAAAACTTCCAGGACAACATGCTACCATATCAACTGAGATAACGTCGCTATAATCGTATTTAGTATTCCACAATCCGCCGTGTCCGTATTCGATACAACTACGTTGAACATCAACAAGAAATTCCGATCTTGTCGGTGACCATGAATTTTTCTCCTGAGTAAAGTGAACAGCAACTGATGGAACGGTTAAACAATTATTCAGTAATTGTCCAACTCTGACATCGTCAGGGGTATATTTTAACGCAATATTTTTTCATTTCCTCGTGGAGAGATTCTGTACGATAAACGTCTCTATTAGGCCGTACAAACTAATCGTAGTTCGCAGATTCTGAACTCTGAAATAACCACACGGACACAGGGTCACTCTTACTGATATTTCTGATAAAATCAAATATATGATCATTATAAAATTTAACTGTTCTGTCTCGTGGAAATATCATCACAGCGGACGTCCATGCATGTGAGTTATGATCAATAATTTCTATCGGAGCTCCTCTTGATTCACATTTTGATTTATACAAAATCTCTCCGGTTATCGTTTTCACCATAATCGGAAATTTTAATTTCTTTCCCAGCTCAGCAACGTCCTTGATAGACGCTCCGGTATCTTTTACTGTTTCTGCCCACTTATTTATTTTGTTAGGTCGCAAATCTGTTAAACCGTTTCCGCGTGTTGCGTTTGTAAAGTGTTCTGTAACTCGCTCAGCTACACAATTTAAGCGAGAAAATTTCATCGGTTTGAGATCATCAACTCTAGGTTTATTATTTATCGGATACAACGCATAAACAACTGCAGTTACAGGATACGCTCGTTCAAAATATGGTTTGTCAATACCAGTCACCGTTCCTGGTTTGGAATGTTTATTCAACGTTACGATGCTACTTCCAACGTGTACACGGACAAGGTCACGTTTGTCACGGATAATCCAAGTGTCGTTTTCTGTCTCTACAATAAATTTTATTAGAATAAAATATCTTTGATTGTCGATATAGTTAATAATCTTCCTTCCTCGCTCGTCATTCATTGTAGCATCGACAACACTTTTGTTTCTGAATGTTGACCACACATGAGCCGCACCATCGTCGCGAAATTCCTTCTTGGCTTTACTGATATGATCAGTTAGATCACTATTCATCAAAGCCAGATCTTGCATCGAAAAACTAAATTTAGGTTTCGGCAGTTTGTGAAGATCGATTCTGGTTCTAGAAGGCTTAATTGCAGATAATCTCTCAAACTCCTCCATATTATAATTGAGACAAATATATATTTAAACTGAAGTATATTTATATATATGATGATTCAAGCAAACAATAAATGCAAGTGCCTGATGATCGGTTATTCAAATTCTTGTAACAAAGCATGTGTAAATGAATTCTGTGGATATTACATGCAAAGCGTTCGCCACGAGAGTCTAGGACCAAAACCGTGTTTACAGTGTGGTGTTGGGGTTAGAGGAGAAACTCAGTTGTGTGTGCAATGTGGTGGTAAAAAATACAGAGAGCTAAAACGATATTATGATAAAAAAATAACGCCGATGAAGTCGAATCTCCCATAAAAACCGCCGAAGATTATCTCGCCAGATTTTGAAAATAATGATTTAGACAAATAATATTATTATATAAATGGAACAAAATAAATTTGTGAAGCATCCCATCATCAAGGATTATGAGGCATCTTGTGATGGTGTAATTAGGCACTGTCAACGGAAAAACCAGTCGGTTTTGTCACTAATACTGGTTATCTCAGATTTGGTGCTGGGGGAAAAAAGTATCACCCACATAGATTTGTGTACGAATGTTTTTATAAAATAATCAAAGATGGACTTATGATTGATCACAAATGTGGCAGAAAACTTGATAATTCTTTATGTAATTTGCGAGCTGTTACACAAAGTCAGAATTGCAAACTTGGTGAAACTGGATTGCACAAAATGGTTGGAAAGAGGGTTGTCATGTCTGTAAATACAGAAGCTGGTGAAAAAATATTTCCATCAATGAATGCAGCTGGCAAATATTTTGATATTAACTCAGCTTCGATATATTTTGTCACAAATAATATAAGAAAATCGGCATTTTCAAAGAAATTTGACCAGTGAATAACATTTCAGCATCACATATATGATGGGAGACAACTCCGTCAAGGAAATCTCTCTCTGATAGAGTAATTAAGCAGTTGTCCCGCTTGTTACTGCGTAATATTACATTACTGTAGCGTTTTTTTGTGTGTATGTTTTATATTCAGTAACTTAATTGTCTGTAGTCAATGGATCAGTATAATTTGTAATAGAGAAGGATATTTACACCTTTTCACTCTGATAAATTCAGATTGTTCACAAGTTTGATATGTACATGCAATCCAGGTAGGTTATTTTTAGATCTTCAATGTAGCCGTGCAAATTATAGGTAGGTTATTTTTAGATCTTCAATGTATGTATACACTCAGCTGCCGCTTAGTAGGTCACGCAATATCTGTTTACAGATCTCCCAACGATATCAGGCAGATTTATTTTAGAAATTAAAATGAATCCACACTGCAGTTTATTCAGCATTAGGTAACTTCTGAAACGTGTGAAATTTATTTTAGACTCTGAAATAAATCCACACTGCAGTTTACAATAATTGTGATTTTATTCAGTAGTATACTGGGTTGCACGTAGGTTGCTTGTTTATTCAACATAGGTAACTTCATAATAATTTCTGAAACATATATCTGTAAGAAGATCTGGTGGTCCAGTGCTAGAGCAGCTGACTCTCATACTCGAAGTCTTGAGTTCTATTTCCATTTACAACAATGAAAATTTGAAAATAAATATACATTACCAGACGATTAAAGATTCATAAAGTTGATTCAGCAAGCAATGATGCAATCATTGGCAACAGTTACAGATATGCAGGTTAAAAAATGTTTCGCTCGCACACACAATTGTAAAGATTAGATCAGAATTATCTTACGAATACGAAACAAAATGAATTGTGAATGCTCGTATAAGACAGTTGAGAGAGATTATGTCTGCTTGTGAAGTCAGTGATGATTGTGAAAGTGAAAAGTGACTAGTGACAACAAAACTAACACTGTCACCTTAATTGTGGTACCAGCTAAGCAAGAGGGATAATTCATTTCTGACTACAGTAAAAGAATATTTATTTTTATTCAGATTCTATTTAGTCAGAATCAGATTATAATATTTATTCAGAATCAGATAATATTTTTATTTTTTTATTCTGATAATATTTATTCAGAATTAAATAATATTTACTCAGAATAATAATATTTTATTCTAATAATTATTCAGATTCTGATTTATTCTGATAATAATATTTACTCAGAATCAGATATTTATTCAGAACAATATTTTACTCAGAATCAGATAATAATAATATTTATTCAGAATAATATTTTACTCAGAATCAGATAATATTTACTCAGAATAATATTTACTCAGAATCAGATAATGTTTATTCAGAATAAAATTTTACTCAGAATCAGATATTTACTCAGAATTAGATAATAATATTTTTTATTCTGATAATAATTCAGAATAGATTATAATATTTATTCAGAATATTTTACTCAGAATCAGATAATAATAATAATAATAATAATAATAATAATAATAATAATAATAATAATAATATTTATTCTATTCTGATAATATTAGTTATTCAGAATCAGATAATAATATTTATTCAGAATCAGATTCAGATAATTTATCTGACAAATTCTTTTTGTTTTCCGGGTTTAGATCTTACGATCTCACATACAGATTAATATTTAATGATTCATTCCTTAGATCAAACAAGTGTCCGATCTGGTAAGTTTGAACTGTATCCTTGATAATAGTGGATTATGACATCGCAGATAAACAGGATTAATTGGTTCTGATACAATTAAATGTCCTGGTGGGACTTGCGGTGTAAATGTGTATAAAATGTATCCTTGCTGGACCTGGCTGGATTTTTCAAGATCTACTTGATAGCTGCCATCAATTACGTCACATACTAGATTAACTGCAATCATCAATGTGATATTTACAATACCAGGTGAAATATAGCGACCTCCACTGTATGAATCATTGTTGTGTTTGAGAATATTTGCTGTCACGGCTATTTTTCTCCATGCTTCAAGTATTTTTGGAAAGTTTTGCGTGATAAGATCATTGACTGATTTTTTCATTTCATTGGCATCACATCCCAGAATTACAAATGTTTTTTGTAATTGTTCTTCTGTTATTTTGTAGTGGTTAAGAAATAATTGTTTAAATTCGGTGCAGGTTGGACCATCAGTAGTTTCAGAGAAAGGATTATCATTTTGAATTACCTTTAGTATAATAACTCTACCGATAAATCCTAAATCTGATGTAACATGATTTAAATGTTGTATTGTTTCAATTATTTGTTGTTTTACATCTTCGTTTTAATGTTGTGATAAGGAGAAAAATAGATTTTGTAGATTGCTACTTATTTGTCTATATTCAAAAATAATCGGGTCAAACAATGATTTGATTTTTTTCATCGATGAAAAATACCTTTTCAACACTATCTTCACTGTATAAATGTTTTCTCAAAATATAAATATGTCTACCACCGACCAAAATAAGAAAGGGTGGATCTCCAACGCATCGTATCCATGGATGTTTACTTCGATATTCTGGAATTTTTATATATTTTTCTTTGTTTGTCTTAAATTCATCACGTTTTGGTCCTGATAGTCCATTATAAGCTGGTGGAATATTGGGCCAACCTAATACAGATCTAATCGATGATTGATAAATATCTACGGTGTAGTCGAGAGAATTTATTTCTATCGCGGACGATAATGTTGGCTCTTAAACAGTAATAGCTATTTTGGATTCTTTTCCTGTAGTAGATTTAATTCTGCATTGGAACTCATCGTTGATTTGTTCTATTTGATAACTGCCCGTTGGAATGCCAACAACTTGCCAATCAGGAGTTCCATCAGGTTTATTCTTATTTGCGAATACAAGTGAATTATTTGCTTGTAATCCAAATGATTTTGACCCAATATTTGGCCAGCTATAATAAACTCATAATTGTGCTAGCGCTATTTCGTTAGCTGGAATTGCAGTTGGAAAAACCACATTAAACTTAGAATTGGCTGAACTCGCTGATATCATTGTTGTCTTTGGTGGTGCTGTATTAATGACGATCTGTTGTAGTAGTTCTTGCAATGACGACTTTATTATTTTAAATCAGGAATACTGATTTGATCTTGCTCCATTATTTTATTGTCAAATACTTCATTGTAAGTTTTTATTATCATTGTGAACTCCTCATCAGATATTTTACCATCACTAAAATAAGACAAAATCAACGATGATAGTTTAGAATATGCTAACATCGCCGCATGCAGTTTTATTGTGTACTTGTGTAATTTTGCATTTGTGCATGTAGCTATCTTTTTTGCAATATTGAAAATACCAGCAATTGTTGTTGCAGCCGAAACGACGATTTTTACAACTACAAGCGCGGTCATTGTTATTGTTGATAATATCACACCAGTTCCAGCAATGATAGCAGAAACTGAATACACAATTACGTCAATGACAACCACGCATCTGAGATATTTTTTTACTTTTACTGTATAAATTATCAACGATATTTTTCAGTTTGGTTTGCCACATACATACTTGATTGCATCTGTACTTTTGAACATCAATCATTATATTTTTATTAAGCAATTAACTGAGGTGTTTCTGTGACAGCTGCGGGTTAATTTTTTATCAGATGGTTCCAGTATAAATATTTCTTTGGCATCTTTATTTAACACAATAGACACAGTTCCAGAAAAATCATCAGTTGAATGATGCCATGGATACATGGTAAATACCCTAAATTTTGCAGAGCTGAACAAAGACAGCCTATACACACCAGTGACTTCCGTGGTATGTCTGATAGTGTTATTTTACTGTGACCATGTTGATGATCCTGATGATACTGTGTATACTTGTTGGATGATCTGCTTGTGAGGAATTTTAATCAGATTAGTTTTTTTTAACTACATCAGGAATTCCACTGACAATATCGTTGAGTCTTGTGTTAATTTCGGAGAGTTTTACGGCAACAACCACTGGACTGCCAAAAAATTCATTAATGGTTCTGTTTTATGTTTCTGAGAAAATTCAAAAACATTTGTATGTGATTAGAAAATTCAGTTCTAAATACAATCATTCCATCGTTGATTGTCGTCAACGAAGTTGTCATCGGGATGTTGCTTATCATCGACATATTTCTTCGTTGCAGCATCAAAATCTGATTCTGGTGTTCTGAGATTATTAATTCCATTATTGTTCATATCGAGAAATCCACGCATCATTCCACCATTAACTGATATAAACTCAGATTCTTGATCATCGACATATTTTTTGTTGCTGTGTCTGTGGGTATGACTGGGTTTCCAAGGTCAGTAATTTTGTTTTGTTTCATGACAATATTACCAGTAAAAATATCACTGGTTTTCTTAGCATAATTGTTGATTGAATTTCCAGAATCTTGCATTCTACCATTTTCATGAAATACAACAATACTGTCTTTGAGCACATTTTTAATTTGTACAAGGATGTCTGCTGACTGGATGTTACTTGATTTTAATCGTCCTTGTTTATCCTGAAAAATAACAACTTCATTACTTTCTACACTTGCAAGATTTAAAAGATCATCAATTTCATTCCTGAGCTGATCAAGAATTGCATACTTGGATAAATCACCTGTTTGTTAGGTTTTAGTCTTGGCTGATCTTCCGTAAATATCTACCATTAAATTTACTAATACCTGTTTAAAACGTCGGACGATGATGTATACTCGTGCACGACTTAATGAGGTGGTGTTGTTGATGATGATACAGCGTCGAGTACAGCGAGTACTTCAAGGCCACATATTGGTGGATCAGTTATTTTTTGTGTTGGTAATGTTGAAAACCAGGTTGGAATATTTTGCATGTTACTAACATATTTTAAAAAGTCTTTTGGTGGTGCCAACCCATATGAGCCAAAACAAACAATTCAACGTGGATCAATCGCGTATGCAACCCAATGAGTACCTGGACGAGAGTTTTTATCGAGATTAATGATACCAGTTTCAACATTGTTTGGTTTGTGTGGTAACTGATCACGCATAAAAACACCTCTGAAGTTTTTTATGTTTAATTGCTCAGCAGCATCAAGTAAATCAAAATTGGACATAAGAAGAATCAACAAAGTGTCCCAGGCAGTCTTAAACCTTTTCCGTACCATGAATGGGGAGTTCCTGGCAATCTTAGACCCTTTCCCTTTTTTTTGAAAGGTTTTATTCCTTGTCCTGTTGCT
The DNA here is from genome assembly GCA_016617855.1 of Megalonaias nervosa. Lineage (NCBI taxonomy): Eukaryota > Metazoa > Mollusca > Bivalvia > Unionida > Unionidae > Megalonaias > Megalonaias nervosa. The sequence goes on from JAECUM010005266.1 coordinate 111,203, forward strand.
TTCTTTAATACCATCCCAGCAGCAGTTCCAACAGCACCAAGTGCAGCTGCTTTTGCAACAGCTGGGGCTGCAGCGGCTATCAACACTGGTGTAGCTGCAAGAAGTGGAAATATACCACCTGTCTTAGCGATGTCTTTAATGGCACCCACAGAAAGATAAAGTCGTATGCCGGTTTTTGATCATTTGGCTTCATTGAAGTGCCTGAGCTGACGTTCTGACAATGATAGTTTATTTGAACCACCTGTGATTTGTTCTTTTTTTAGTGATATTTTTACTCCACAGTTTTCTTTTGATACTGATTGTAGTTTTTTAATTTGACCAGGAGTAACATTAACATGATGATATGACATTATAATTATCATGAGTGATCTAATTATATGTTTTCGACTGGGGCATCAATAACTCTCATTCATCCACCAACACCTTCAAGTAGCATTGTTTTGTCTAAGTGTATAACAGCAATTACTCTGTAACCACCGGGAATAACTGGGAGACCAGGTATTCTTGGTGGTGACCATGCTATACGAGCTCGGAAGTGTATATCAACGACAGATTGCCTGAATAAATCTAAATGTTCCAGTGAAAAGTAATATATTGGATACAGCATTGTAAAATCACGCTGAGATATCTGCAAACCAGAATCAACATTCTGATCACACCCCATAAATGTCATCAACCGATGATAAGCGCGTGCTACATTATTACAATCAAAACTCAGTAATTCTTCAGACGGTTCTTGATGTCCATTTATCCTTAAAGAAACATCACTAACTCCAAGCGTGTCAAATACCATTGGATTTCATGTTTGTGTATTTTCTCATGCATTTTCCTGAAATGCGATAAATATATGTCGCATTGCAGAAACACCCTGCTGTGATGCTATCTGCCATGTAAATAAACCAGCAACTTCACTTGAAATACTGTCTGTTGTCATTATCAACCATGATAACATTGATTTACCACCTTGACTCATAAAATAGAGTAAACATTCTTCTTCAGGTATTGTTGGAGTAATTACTGGCATCCACAACGAAAGATTTGTTAGTCTTACTATACATGCACCAACTGCATCGGGTCACCAGACTGCATCATTGTCGTCTTTTCTAACACGTACAACTGTATGCTTGGCTCCGAAAATAACTTTTCTGACATGTCTGCAAAATCCAAATATAAGCGATAGTGGAATCACACATGAAAACTCTTCTTCATCATTTAACATTAATCTATGTGCAGCAAATCCCAAGTTGAATTCATTGTTCACTGATATTACTGCAGTGGTAGGGTTATCCCCTGCAGCATTTCTTACATTACCTATATTTACGTTTCTGCTTTCTGGATGATCAGTTGTATCCAATACAAACATCACTGATGGACCAGCTGATCTTGAATAATCATCGCTGTATCTTGCAAGGCCAAGTATCGTTGTGGCAATATCAACGTCATTCTGAATTGATTCAGTGTTCTTTCCGTCAATCATGTATAAGGCACTTTTAAACAACACCATTATACCATTGTTAACAAAACCAGGTCGATCACCAATTCTGATTCCTGTACCATCTGCTTGTAAAATCATACCTTCGATCTCAATAAATGCCTTGGAGGGTAAGAAATCTCTGCTTGTATCCTGAACTTGTAATTCGATTCTTCCATGTGCATTAGGTTCACGTGCATCATAAGAATAATACTGATAATCGCACACAGATTCATCCTTGAGAACTGCCGCATCCATGTCAAATGCGGGATCAGATACACGTTTAAACATCTTTATTATACTTACTATCGTCTAACACGAAGACCACTCCCCACTATTAGCCTAGCAGTTATATTTTTTCTTTTTCTGACATGGGTACACCAGCTAACTCTGCTAGTTTTTTTATTTGCAGCTTGATTTATTATTTTCTAACATTTGTAGGCATCACTTCAGTGCTGGTTAATTTTACTGGCTGAGGTTTTCGTCGTATTAATTGTGCTAATCTATCCTTGATTGCTGAGAATGCTTTGCTAGCAACATCACCAACAGCACCAATACCTTTTTCACGAACGTCAATAGCTTTCATTCCCAGTTGCTTTGCAATTGGTACTGCTTTTGGGGCTATCCTTCTAAATAGACCCTGAACTACATCACCAAGTCCATCCCCATAGATTGCTTTATAGGTTGGTAATCTTGAATTTATCACCCTGACCATGGTCGGTCCGTGTTGAGCATTATATATGATCATCTTATTTTACATCGTTTCTTTAATCACTGAAATAATCATTAATGAGGGACCGATACACATTAATATCCATGATACCGCCTGTAAATAATCTCTGACAAATAGCAGCTGATTCATTAATGATTTCTGGAGAATTATTACCAGCTCGTTTTCTGCCAATCAGAATTTCTAGTCTGTCCACGTCAGCAAGGATGTTACTGGACATGGAGTAATAAGACCACTTTCTTGAGCAACAAGACCACTTCCAGTTGTTTCTTTCTCACTTGGTGAACGTGATTCATTCCTTCGTCTGATTTCTTCTGATTCTAAATCTTCTCCTTCTTTTTGTTTCCTTGTTCGTTCAACCTCTTCAAGTTTCGACTTCATTTTTTTTTCTTTTTGTTTCCTTGATTGTTTAGCTTCTTCAAGTTGCTGCTTCATTTCTTCTTGTCTTTGCCTCCTTCCTTGTATTACTTGTTTAATACGCTCATTTACTTTCTGGATAAAAATATTAAAATTACCAACATCTTCCTCAGATCTGATCTGCAGAGTATCAGTAGCGATGCTATATACATCCCTAATCCAATCGGTAGATTTTAGAGATTTAATATATTCAGGTTTTACATACTTATCTCTATTGCGATATCCAAATGTGGCAATATCAAGTAATTGGTTTTGGTCCTTGATAGCGGCAATACCTTCCTCCGTAAATTTATCTGCTATATAAGTTCTGATTCTTGCCTGAGTTTGTGGCCGTTCTTCAGGTGGTGGTTGAGGAGGTTGAAAAGGTGGTGGTTGAGGAGGTTGCATGTGTGGCAGTTGAGTTGCTTGAATATGGCCAGCAATATCGACAGGCAATGTTTCAAGAGCTTTCTGTGTTGCTTTAGCTGCTTTAACAATTTTCTTTGTTGGTTCGATAATTAGTTTAAATGACTGTTCTGTACCTTCAGCGAATTCAACTTTAGCTTCCTGACGATCTTGTAGTTGTTGTTAAACATTATTACGAACCGGAAGATATCTTTTAATTGCTTCTAATCACTCTTGAGCTAATCTAGCTGTATGAGATTCCATTATTGATATAATGATGATTTAATTTACAGCATCAGAGAGGGTGATGACAAAGCAGTGAGCGCCCAGGTACTGAAATATACACGCCTAAGACATGAAAACAAACATGTGATAAAGTAACAATATGAGCTAATCCTATTAGAGAAATCTCGGTCGGTTAGAGGCTTCAGTTTGGTGTTATTTATCTTGCATTTTTAGCTTTTGTAGGAACCTTTATTTTTCATAAATAAGGACTCGAGCAAATGGTCTGTTCACCCTCTCTGCTGCTTGGGATTTGTTTAATTTCTTTAACTCATCTTTGAACTTAAGAACATTTTCCTTTTAAATTTAGTCAGGTGTTGAGGATATTTTGACTTCATGTTAGATACTGCTTGATGTAAAGCAATATTACCAGTTTTAACCTTCTGTTTACTTATTATTTGAAATGTATAATGGTAAAATATGCATGAATCTTATAGTTGTCTATGACCTGTTAGAATTGCTGCTTAAAGTGTGACAATACAAGAGTATATCACAATACTACTCATGCAGCTCTAAGAATTTTGATAGACATTTCTAACATTCAGTTGTTGTTGAAATATGTAACCTTAAACCATAGTAATCACTGATGTGATGGGCAAGAAACCTTAACTTTTAACTAAAAGGGATCTATTAAAACAAGATTCAAAACTTTTCTGGAATTGGTCAATATTTGGTGAAGCTTTAAAAAAAAATATACATAATTTATTCTCATGGCAGCTCATTAAACATAATATAAAGTTTCTTCAGTGTTCATCAGAAGTCATAGCCAAACTATAAAGTGTAATAGCCAAACTTTATATTGTAATGACTAAAGATGGCACATAAAACTTACGTACAGGAACATCTATTCTCTCCAAATACTCATAAGATGATCTGGCAAACAAAATTCTGTTTATCCTCAAGGTCATCCTTGTTCTCAGCTGACAATGAAGTCATGTTTCACTTAAGGTTGATAAAAGAAATCAAAAACTAAAACTTAGTGTCAGATCTGCTGTTTTCAGCCTTAAAAGTTTCACATTTTATTCTTGCAACCAACTTGTGATGGTATTGTTGTTTTGAGAGAAGTGAGAGCATCACCTGAAGAGCAGTTTTTGTTATCCATGATTTCACACATCTATGTGTTAACTTGATTAGAAGAAAAAAGAAAACAAAATTGGTCATTTCTTTTGTGATATTCTCAATTGTAAAATCTTGAATTTGATTACATGGCAGTTAATATCATAAACAAGTCAATGGTCTGTGATAAATATAGCAAATAAATAATTTCATCATCAGCCAATCAAAAGGAACTTTCAGAAGTAATATCGTGAGTCAAAACAATATCTTGAGCAAGAAGTTGATATAAAAGTTGTCTCACCTACGTTATCTGATAAAGATGTGTGTTTCAATTTTTCCTGGGTTGAATCAACAATTTTACCATTTTGTGTAAAGTGTTTTAAAGTCAAAACAATTTAACATTATAGCACTGTTTCCAGACCAAATACAGTGTTCTGTGGATCCCTTGTTTTATCAAGGAAAATTTATTTTAACTGGGATGTGTTTTGGAGAGTATGACCAGAAATATGTTTAACAGTCAGTCATTATTTGCCATATTGATGAAGTGATTATCAAAGAATTTAGTCATTTTTTGTAATCAAAATATTAGCCATGACACTTCATTTTTATTTTGGAGAATGATATTCATATTGGAGGATTAGCACATAGTGGGTTGCTTCAGTCTTTATTTCCTATTTTGAAGTTCCAGTATGAATGAATCCATTTCTCCAAGTTTGATATAATGTTGATCCTTCATGAATAAAGTACAAACTTTTACAGCATTATTTACCGACTGTGTGTGTATCTCATGGAACACCTCTATGCAGTAGCCTTTAGAAGTCTCTTCTGATGGGTGAACAGGGTAAGCACTATCAACCTCTGATGAAAGAAACACTCCACTACCATTGTCATGCTCATGAACGGGTCCTCCAATTTTGCTCACATCATCAATTGGATGTCCTCCATATTCAACATTGCATTTTTGATTTTCTTTAGCATCTTTCAATAAAGATTCTGAACTCAGCTCAGCAAACTGTCCACCAATTTTCTCTTCTTCCAATTTCTCAAAATGTCTTTTACTGCCAATACATTTTTCTTTGCTGTTTTCAGTACATGAATGGCATACTGCTACTTCTGATGCTGTCCTGAAGTACCCTCTCTCAATACCATTTCCATTTTCAGCTTTGATCGTTGGACTGTTATTGGCATCTGAAACATGTCTACTTTGTGGTAAATCTTCTTGACAGCATTTACTAATCAAATCTTTGCTTTTGCAATGTGAGAAACACATGTTTGTGGGATCTTGGGTTATGCTGTTGGTTCCTGATATAAAGTCAGCCTTATCCATTTGATGAAGGTCAGAGAGATATTTCTCAATGAAGTTTTTTAATTCTAAACTTGTCAACACCACTGCTCTTCCACCATTCTTAAGAAGCCTTTGAAAATAGAAAACAAACGTGTGTGACTTAATTCTGAATACTCAGGAAGAGTGTTACATTTCTCCATTAAAATTACCAGAGCCAACGGATGATCTGTCCCAACTGTGAAATTGGACTTGATTGGGACTTGACTTGAAAACAAGCTGATTTTATAGTTTTATATATATTTAAAGTGAATTGTTTTCCCACACTGTCTTTTTTCCTCCTGATATCTCAGCTATGGGTTGTCTCTGATCATCATTTTTGCAGCAACTTCATTATACAATGGAAATTATGGTCAAAATCTTGAATCTTTGTTGAAGAAGTATTTAATTAAAATCTAACATGATTTCACCCAGTTCTTATGTAAATGCTTTTGACCATTGCATTAAGAAAGGTAACAAAATCTAAGAGACAATAAAATGTGGAATTTTTTCAAAGAAACAGACAAAAGTTAAAGAAAATGTTGAAACTAAGTTAATTTGTCATGCAACAATGACTTTCATCACCATTTCTCTCAGGAATGACTCATAAATTCAGAAAAAGACAATCTGACATTCTAAGAGCAAACATCAGGCACCAGAACAACTTTGATCAATAGACTTTATACTGTATGCACGATAGAGGCATAGATAAAAACTGCAATCCTTCAATGTTTAGTATGGTGATCTAAACAGAAATCAAGGTGATGAAAGTTATGTTTTGTCCTTGCCTTTCCTGGCCGCACAATTATCAGAATGACTTCAAAAACGTAGCAAATATAATTTTCTGTATAATAAATTCTCTGGCTAAAAACACTATTAGTGTTGGCATATTAGATTGTTTAACTGATATATTTATTTACTGAAACATTAGACTATACCTTGATGTTTCCAAAAGCAGTGAACAATAGAATGATTTGAGATCTGTAAGCTGTGTTTTATGCTTAATACCAAATGGGGCATCCATCACAATGCAGTCTAAAAAATCGTCAGGCAGTGGGAGGTCTGAAACAAGAAACAAATTTCACAAAAACTTTGTCAGGCAGTGGGCAGTCTCAAACAAAAAACAATTTTCATAACAACACTGTCAGGCAGTGGGCAGTCTCAAACAAAAAACAGTTCTCATAAAATCAATATCAGGCAGTGGGAGGTCTAAAACAAGAAACAATTTTCATAAAAAAACACTAACCATGAACATACCATAGTATATTAGCCCAGCATTTAAAATACTCAATAACTCATTACTCTGTTAGAATAAAAGTAAACTTTTGCAGAATACAAACACAGATCTTCAACATGATCAATGACTGAAAAGACACATATTAATTTTAGACAAGTTCTTATGACTTGCAGAGAGAAAGGCACAACAAATCAAATGACACTTTGGATAGAAAGCAAAATAAAAACAGCTGGATGTAAATTCATTTCAAAATTTATATGATACACACCAAGATGTATAAAAATGTAACAAGAATGTTCAGATATAATTGTAATATTTCTTTAATTGTTTTCTAAGTGTATTGTAGTAATAATTCTCATAGACTGTTTCTTATAATTGAAGAGACAGAATGGTATTTCTGACATAATAATACAACATACTTAAAGCATCGGCCTGTACAATTTGAACATTCCTGTTAGCCCCTGCAAAGTCAACATTGCTTCTTGCAAACTTCAGTTGATCTGGGTTGATATCACAGCCAAGAAAATATGCAGTCTGTAAGGAAATTATATGCATTGTTAACAATCATTGGCACATGTTATGAAATTATACACATTGTTTGCATGAAACTGACACATATTATGAAATTATATACATTGTTTGCAAGCGATGGCACATATAATGAAACTGAAATGATTCAGATTATTGAGATTACTGTTTAAAATGTGAGTGATGCATCTTTCAATTTACACATGAACCAATAACTAATGTTGTATTTTTATATAATTAGTGCAATGTACATAGAAGTGAATATCACTCTGTCATTTGTCTACACCTGAAAATAACCTCTGGCAGTGTGTCTGCCACATTCATTACTATTTCAAGGAAAGATAGCTCTATGATCACTGTTTCTTTGGTTACAAATAGTGCTACTCCTTCTATGGAAGACATCTTTACTTTGGAAAAATTCTGAATCAGTTTAATGTAAATTGCTCTTTCAAATGTCATCTAAATCTCTTTCCACTTGGCTGAAAAGAACAAGCAATGACCTGATCTTGAGGCATCAATGTCAAATATTTGGTGAAAATAAAACCATTAGAGACACATAAGAGGTATATCAATCAATATTAAGAATGAAACTGAAATCTGATGATGTATGCCCAACAAGATGTAAATGGTCATTATGTTATCACTAACAGTTTTTGGCTATGTCAGGGTCATGGGTGTATTCTTTCACCTGTTACATGCAGGCTCATACAAAAGTAACAAAAGAAAAGAGTGAAGCCAACAAGCTTTGTAAATTTAACAAAAATGATTTATTTCCCTTGAAAACAATGTAAAAATATGAAATAGGACTTAAGGTTTGTGAATATAATCCAAAATTTAACCCTAAAATTGAAAAATATAAGTCCTATCAATAAACAGTTCTAATTGAATCCAGGTTCGAATCTCGATGAAATTCCAATATGGAAGGTGAAGACATCAGATGAGGTCGTTGTACAAAGGGCAACAATTCCTCGTTGAATCACAATTTATAATGTTTCCGTTTAGAATTCCAGAATAAATTTCCACTGAATATCTTTCTCCCAGAACTTTTATAAATATGAAGCACTTGTATAGTTTTCTAGAGAATCAATTATTAAATTCCAAAAAATAGATGAACTTCAAAACAAACTGGCATCAACAATTGAAACACCTTGTACGCTCATGGTGTAAAGATACGACTGAATAAATTTAATACCAATTGGCTGTTTTAAGCCTCGATTTTTGATCACAAGGTAGCTAACGAGATAGGCGACATGACACTAATTTGAAGATCGTAACAGAAGTGCACAACCGATAGGCACGTCTGCCATGGAAGAACTTAGCGAATCTTAATATAAACTTCAACAAAAAAAGTTGTTTACAAATTAGAGCCATCACGCAATCAGTATATGACATTGGTAATAGCCAATCGTTTTATCTTGATGTTTAAACGATCTATGAACCAGAGTGAGCTAAAAATAGTGCTGAAGAAATAGTTATAATCTAATAGGGTCAAGCCAATTTTACGGAAAGAGACTCAAATCCAATGAAAATTATCATTGCAATAAAATGTAATGAAACAAAATTAAAATAATTTTTTTTTTAAACACACAAGCAATTTAATTACATATTCATAACACACCTCTGAAGTCAACTGCTATCAAAATAAAACTACATAACCTTCAATAGGTATATATTTTCAAACTCTTCTGAGAACAGAGAAACCGAATCTGTAAAAAGGTTGGCATGGCAAAGCTGATCCTGCTATGATATCCCCTTCAGTCACACCAACTTCCCAAAATGCATGAAAATGCATAAAACTCAAACTTTTCGGCATCAATGAAAACCCCAAAACTGAACAAATGTGATTGATTTTATACATACTTCGGGTCAATTGGGTCAAAAACATTAATGAAGAGAAAAGTTAACCATAAACTGATTAATTTTCCTCAAAATTACTTATGAAAATTGTTGTAAATGCATAAAAATAGAGCCAGGAGAAAATGGCATTTGCTCATGTGAACTGTAAGACAAAACCTAATCCCAAATGTGGGTAGCACAAATGATTGTTGTTGTTGTTGTTGTTGCTGTTGTAGGATTTAATGCCATTTTTTAGCACAAGATAGGCCATAAATGGTGGAGGAAGAACCCTGGAAAACCCTGGGAAGAACCACTGACCCACAAGAAGTTACTGGCAAGCTTTCTCACATACCCACGTCAGCCAAGCCTGAGACTTGAACCCATGCAGACAGAGGTGAGACGGCAGTGATCCGGAACAGTGAGCGCTGTAGACCACTTGGCCACTCGGGGTAGTACAATTGAATTTATGTACTAAAGTTGTCTACATGTGCACACAACATGAAATCATGTATTCTTTACAACACAGTAAATAACCAGGGAAAATGATGGTGATAAAGCGTGGATGTCTCACAAATGTACTCCATGGCCAATCATACAAAACTGTTTAGTGGTATACATCCAAATCAATCCTAGGGACGTCTAGGCACATTCAAACTGGCAACCGTTTCATTAAATGATGACAGAGATGCTCTGTAAACATTTCAACTGATTAGATTTGGGCAATTTCTATAATCTACAGTATTGGTTGGAAGCTCAGCAGGTTTACAAACATCATTTAAAAATTTAAATTCAAGGCTGCCAATGATATTCACTGGTCAAATGAAACCCATTTTATCCACATTTCAAAATATTCTGCTTCTACAATTTTTATGAGTATGAGTAAAATAGATAGTCCAATAATGCACCAGCTTCCTTTTTCATTTTGGTAAGAGTGATACTGACACTAATTACATTGATGTTGAAGTCTATGGTGTAAAGGGGATCTCATCTGTGAGTCCTGTTTAGATAGTAGCCACATAATTCAAGTTATGAAAAAACTTGTTCTTGTCTGGTTCAAAGTGACCTTGACCTTTTTCTATTTGCTCTCTTGATCTATATAATATTTCTGTATCTTGACGGACAGCATTTTTGTGAGGTTTGGTGACATGTGTTCAGAGTTCAGCTTATCAAATCGAAACCTATTCCTTTTAGTTCACTTTGTTACCTTGACCATTGATCCTAAGAACCCAAAATCTATAGCCTTTCATCCAGGAAACTTTTTGTTTGTTGAAATTATATTTTACATTACTAAAGTTATTGTGCAGTAAACATTATGCAATATTAGGCCACAATAACCTTGAATTTCAACCATTAAAAAAATCATCAAGAAAGCTTCTTTGCATTCTCAGGGACATCACCTTTGAGGTATAGTCAAGTTATGACTTACAAAAATCAAGATACTGCATAGAACCATTTTGCTCTCATTGACATGTGATCATCAGACCCCAAAACATTAGTTCAAACTTTAAAAAGGACTGCCTATCGTTAATATTTTGGTGTGTGTATGGGACAAAAAGTTCAAATTATCCCATGGTCATTAACTCAGATAGTTGGATGGATGTGTCCAAAACATATGGTATGCATATAATACTCTGGATATGTCTTCCCTCAAAGCCTAAAATGGTATATTAGTACAAAAAAGCTTCTATGGTGTATAATGCAATGATGTAATTAGATTCCACAGTATCATTGTATAAAATTATATGCTTTATACTGAATACTTCTTTTCTAGATGGAAAATGAAACCCCATTCAAAACCTTTGAATGAGAATGGTTATAAACATTCATGCTTTAGCAGCCTCTTTAATTTAAGATACAGATGTGGGAGGTTGCAGGTTCGAACCCCAGCTGAGTCATACCAATGACTTATAAAAATGGTACCAGCAGCTGCCTTGCTAGGCACTCAGCATTAAGAAGTTAGTGTTAAGACTGGTCGGTCTGGTGTCAATATAATGTGACTGGGTGGGACATACAACATGATGCCCCAGTGTCAGACATCGCTATAAACTGCCACACTGCAGACATCATAGCGATATGACTGCAAAATTGTTAAAGCACCATTAAAAATCCAAATCACACACACACACACACACACACACAGACACAGACACACACACACACACACACACAATTTTAAGATAACAAACGATTTCCAAAGCAGTGAAAAATGTATAGATATAATTGCAGAAAAGTCCTATGTTTTCCAGAGGATAACCAGAAGCCATACAAGTTTTCTCCACAGTGGTTCCATCCTTTTGCAAAGCACCTATACTAGTATGAACGTTCAACAAGTCGTATCTTGAATTACAAAGAATTGCCCAGACGTTTTTAAGCAAGTAGTCTGTGTGCATAGATTATTTTGTCCTAGTTAATCCTGAGGAGAAGAAGAAAGCACTGAACACCACCTGTCATTTAACAAATGCATATTGGCATATTTTATACAATCACCTGGTTGGTCCTTGCAGCCTCAATAAGAATACTTCCTTTACCACACATTGGATCCAGCACCATCTCACCAGCCTTAATAATAATTATAATAATAATAATAATAATAATAATAACAATAATAATAACTTTTCAACGGAGATGGAAGACTGGAATATCTTATTATTTGAGTGCATCTATTGACTTTTTCATCAAACATGGAGACATGATTGCAACTTAATAATGCATTAACTTTAAATAAAATGTATGTAAAAATATTAAGACCCCAATGTTCTACAACTCATTTCTTTAATCCATTTTTTATTAAACCATCATCAAAGAGCAAAGAACCTTTAAAACTATCATTGTGATAAAGCACCTCTACCAACCTCACCACAAAAAAATCTGTGGCTGTTATAAACTCAATACCCTAGGAGGTGTACTGGAGTTTAAATCAGCAATTCCCGGTGAAAAATGTATAACTGTGGGGGTAATGAAGAAACAGCCAGGCTAAGATGGAATTCCCTTCAAGCTAATAGAGTTTGCCAGCAAACTAGTGGACATTTGAAGTATGAGTGGCAGAGTTCAGCCCCAAGACAAATTGGTTCTCACAATAATATTATCTGCAATCCGGACCAACTCTCTGATAGTGGTTTGATGAATTTCACAGATGGGATGGGGTTCTGTGTATGACTGACAGTCTGGCCCTTAAATAAATTGGCTCTTATAAAAATACTGTCAGTGATCTGGACAAACACTTAGCTCAGTCAGTCAATGAGGTTTACAGATGAGAAGGATTTCTATGTATGACTGACAGAGTTAAACCCAATGACAAACTGGTTCTCACCTATGCTTCATATATCAATACTATTTTAATGCAACAAATTAAATAAATTGGTTCTTATAAATATACTGTCAGTGATCTGGACAAACACTTAGCTCAATGAGTCAATGAGGTTTACAGATGAGAAGGGTTTCTATGTATGACTGACAGAGTTAAACCCAATGACAAACTGGTTCTCACCTATGCGTCATATATCAATACTATTTTAATGCAACAATAATGTCAGAGAATATTTGTAGTAACTACATGTCTATAAATAATGATATGCACTGTCATGGGTATCATATTTTTCATTACACTATGGATAACTTATGGAATGTAAAACCATATCTGATTGGCCAAAGAGCTGTCAACAAGTGATCATGCCAGTGGTGATATCTATGTTCTTGATTGCTGCCATCTCTTTCCTACTTATCATTATCAACAGATGTTTGCAGGGTGGGTCTTCCACTAGTCTAAACCAGAACTCTATTCCTACAATTGCTGACCATGTCTGATTGTGAAGAAGTGCTAGAATTGATTCCTATAAGTAACAGATCCAGGCCAAACAATGAAGTGTCAACCAAACGACTGGTATGTTAACCCAATTCAGAGACTTGAAACATGCCAAGGCAAATCTGCAATGTGCTTTTACACAAATCTGGACTTCTACCAGGCAAGCTTTTATGCATGCATTTTTATGATTTGATGAAAATTTTAACTCATCTTTAGCATACGTTGCATGTTTACTTTGGTTTTAGTTGCTTTTAATTATTCAGTTTTTACTTCCCTACAGCTACATGTTATGTTTTTCCTTTTGTAATAGGTACCAGTGCATATACATGAAGCTGCAAGTGTGATGTAAATCCATGTAAAATTACATGAAACTATATATATGTTGATGTGATGTTATATGGCACATATTTGTTATATGCTTCAATATATATATATATATATATATATATATATATATATATATATATATATATATATCTATCTGCATGTGTGAGTTTTGTGGGTGGGTGTATGCATGTTTGTAGGTAAGGTAAGGTTGCCTCAATGCATGCCTCCCCAACAAACAGTTTATCTATGTATGCTTATATGTACTTTGTTAAGTCATGTATAATTATGTGTAACTATATGTACTACTATATTGGTTGCATGCATATTAACTTGGTCTATGTTTATGCTCTGTTAAATTGGGTATAATTATGTGTTAATATATGTACTACTGTATTGATTGCATGTATATTAACTTGGTCTATGTTTATGCTCTGTTAAATTGGGTATAATTATGTGCTAATATATGTACTGCTGTATTGATTGCATGTATATTAACTTGGTCTATGTTTATGCTCTGTTAAATTGGGTATTATTATGTGTTAATATATGTACTGCTGTATTGATTGCATGTATATTAACTTGGTCTATGTATATGCTCTGTTAAATTGGGTACAATTATGTGTTAATATATGTACTGCTGTACTGATTGCATTAATATTAACTTGGTCTATGTTTATGCTGTTAAATTGGATATAATTGTGTGTTCATATATGTACTGCTGTACTGATTGCATGTATATTAACTTGGTCTATGTTTATACTCTGTTAAATTGGGTATAATTCTGTGTTAATATATGTACTGCTGTACTGATTGCATACAATGTATGTTATATGATTTATTGGATATATGGGTTGATATTTTCTTTTCATGGTAACATACATCAAGCAAATTAGATAAGAAGATATAACATTTATGCATGTGTGTGTGAAAGAGAGTGTGTGGGTGTGTACATGTTTTTCCCAAAAATTGAGTAATCAGCATTGCACTTTATTAGTAACTCCTAACGCAAAAATTATGGTAAGTCTCATTTAATTCTGAGAATACCAGCTGGATGGAATGGATACCTTGATCTCACACAGATCATTCATAATCCAAGCCACGGTTGATCTTAAACCATGGTGTAAGATGTAACTGCGCTGAGATAATGGTTGTCTGTAATAAACAAATAAAAAGAGAATGATATAATGCCAAGGAAATAATTTCTGAATCTAAATCAATTTAATGTGACTTTACACTTCACAAAATAATTAACAATGAAGGGATATAGCCAAAACCAAAAATAAAAGCCACAACCTTCTTTGTATGAACACACTATACTCGTTGATCAATAACATTATCACTGAAAGGAAATTGCCACTCCTGGACAATTAAAAACAGAAATAACAGCATATAAGCTACCATTTCATAAAATGCTTTTATTATTTACTCTCTGAAGGCAAAATCCACAGCAGTAATCTATCTGAAAGGGTGGCAAGATATAATGAGAGTAAACTGTTTCAGAATGGCTCACATTATGTTAAATAAGCTAATTCAAAAGTCCATGTGTGAAGATGACAAATGACAAAGGTCTAAAGAAACTTGCTTACATATGGCACTATACATTCATTGAGACATAAGTAACAGGGACAAAATTTACTTATCAAAACTAAATTAATAGGCACCATCAACAACCTATGTATCATATAAAAATTGGGGAAAGGAAAAGTCTGATTTCTGAATGGCTGTGAAAGGAAACAGAATGATACAAGTTGCAAGTTAATGATATGAAGCATATTTTCTCACTCTTTCAGTATATTTTATATGAGCAAACATTTAACAAAACCAACATTCTTAATTAAAAAGTTTCCAATACCTGTCTTAATATTATGCAAATATTCAAACTTTTTAAATTCATCTTTTTTTTTTTAATGAATGGAAAATTTTCTATAGCTGGCATCTGTAAAATTGGCAGGTCCAGGTATCAGTATTAACAATGTCATTTAGATGTGTTTCAGGAAAAAAGACATGTTGGATTATTCTTCTTTGTAATTAAAAGCTACAAATACAAAGTATAAATTGAAAATAATTACTGGAATATAATCTATGAATTTTATATAAAAGAATGCATTAGTATATAATAACAGAAAAAAAAAGATTTCATAGATTTTAATATGGCAAACCATTTAAGATATTTAGTGGCTTTTTGTTGATTAATGAAAGTAAGGTGTCTTACATACACAAAATAGAGTAAAGTCATTCTGAAGATTACTTATACTTTAATTAATAATTTTATAAATAAATTTAATAATTTATTCCATCTCCTTCAGTGGCCTAAGTGGTTAGAGCCTCTGCCTTGCATGAGGGAGGTTGTGGGTTTGAACCCAAGCCAAGTCATACCAAAGACTTATTAAAAAGGTACTAACAGCTGCCTTGCTTGGCACTCAGCATTAAGAGGTTAGTGTTAGGACTGGTCGGCCTGGTTTCAGGATAATGTGACTGGGTGGGACAAGATGCTACATGTCTGCGGCATGATGCCCCAGTGCTAGACACCACTATAAACTGCCATACTGCAGACGTCATAGCAATACAATTGAAAAATTGTTAAAGCTGTTAAAAATCCAAAACATACAAACACACACTCCTGAACCTCAAGTGCTATCTTTTTCAGCCTCAAATGACAAATTACTCAATTTAACCCCTATGATGTATTATTTCACTAATTTAAATGATTACCGATATTGAAATTTATAAATCCTGTATTCTACAATTATTTTTAAAACTCTTTTATCACCTTTTTCTGCAAGGGAGAAAAGTCAGCATAACTCCAAACCTGTGATTCTCAATAGTCATCATCAGAGGTTACTTCCCTTGCTTAACAAAAACTGGAAACTACAGTACTTTTTTTCTTTTTTCGTAAAGGCGGTCATATTTTAAAGCAGATCAGCACCATCCGATAAAATAAGAAAGTCCTTTATGCCATGATAATTTCTATCAGATGTGGTCAAATTCTGCAAAGCAGTTTTTGAGAACTGTTGTTGTTGTTGTTGTTGTAGGGTTTAACATCATTTTTCAGCACAAGATAGGCTATACATGGCTGCCAGTATAAATGGTGGAGGAAGAACCTGGGAAAACCCCAGAAAGAATCACCAACCCATGAGAAGCTACTGGCAAGCTTTCTCACATAACCACATGAGCCGAATCCAAGACTCAAACCCACGCAGACAGAGGTGAGATGGCAGTGATCTGTAATGGCGAGTGCTTTAGAGGTTTTGAGAAGAAGTGTCATTTAAATTTTTTTCTACTTTTAGCAATGGCCATGTTTGATGGTGGATTGGTATAAGTCTGAAAGGTCTTCATGATAGGATGCTTTCTGTCAAGTTTGGTCAAATTCTTTTCTGCAGTTCTGTAGAAAAAGTTGTTTAGGTTTTTAAAAATTTTAGTAAGTAATGGTGGCCATATATTACGGCAGATCAGAATCATTTGCAAAATCCAAAAGACATTCATGCCAAGATGCTTTCTGTCAAGTCTGATCAAATTCTGTTAAACAGGTTTTGATAAGTCATTTAAAGAGATTTTACCCTTGTTTATTAATGACTGCCATATCTGATGGCTGATCAGCATCAAATACACAAATCTAAAAGCTCTCATGCTAGTATGTTCTGTGCCACAAATTTGGTCATAATTAGTCACATGGTTTTAAGAAAAAGTTAAAACAGCAATTTTTGATGGATCATCAATGGACACAGGCCATACCACAAGCTTAATTGGCCAGGCGAGCTACAAATTATATTTTATCATTTTTAATCACATATAATTTATATTTTGCACCTAGCAAACTATTATGAACATAATCTGAGTTAGTCATCAGAACTGATCATAAACTGGAATGATAAATTCTGTTACATGTATTGTGAAAAGTTTGCATCCCACAACCAAAATAACAGTTTTCTAGTATACACTGCCACTATTCAATGCAATTAGAGTTATGTTTTTATAACCATCTAACAACAAGTCTCCACTCAAGCCCACCTGCAAAAAAAGTACATATGTTGTTGCTTTTAACTAAGCAGTATGTTTTATCTCATTGATATAAAAATTACCTTTTTTTTCCTTTCTAAAATTACAATACTTTATCTGTCCACTTCATAAAATTCCACATTGACTCCAAACAAAATGTACAAAATCTTGATCAGAAACAGAATGACATCATATCCAGCAAATGTTAATAATAAAAATAAATATATCAAATCCAGTACATGTTAATACTAAAAAAAATTCTTAGTTGACGAGTTGCTACATGTAATTACATATACTTACCTAGTCAATGGTATTCCAATTGTCAGGAAGTTGTCATTCAGATGAATGCATCTGGAAGATTAAAAAATACTGAAACAAATGACAACAGACCGTGATTATGTTTTCCATTAAGAATACATGAAAAATTTACCAAATAACAGTGCTGCCCCATGCTTCTGAGTCTGAAAAATGTGAAAAATTCATTTAAAGTAAAGGCTGTCATACTATTATCTTGTTAAGCTCAAAATACATTTTGATTTTTATTCACTACCATCAAAGATGTGGATAATGATGAAAAGTATTGGCTATCATGGCATGGAATAAATTCTAAGTACTTTAAGGAAACCAAATATGTATATATTATTTTGGTCTTTCATGCCTGGAAATCAAAAAACCTTTGAGAATGAATCCGAGCTTGAGATTAATGCTAGTAATGGATTTTGTTATGAAAGTGCCATGTTTCATTGGCTTATGAAAGGTAAGTGCCATATTTCACTGGCAAGAATGTCAACCTGAAACTTTAGCTTAAATACATTGTTAGATGACAAATGGTGAAAGGTTTTAGATTCCCAGCTAAGGTAATTTCTCTCTTAAATATCAATAATGTAACACAAATAAAATTTGTTATTTAACTTCTTGCCAGTTAGAATCAAGTTATAATTATAATTACATTACAATATGATCATTGATGAATGATATCCACATCTAAGACTTTACAAGCAAAGATGAGAACTCAAACATTATACACTAGTACACAGCTGAACTCCAAGAGATTGTTTAACTTACATTTCCAAGTCAGGGTTTCTCAGATTGACGTGTATGCCCAGAAACTGGCTTACCTTTCTTGCAAGTTCTTTGACCAAGATCTGTTTGAGTAAAGGCAACATTCACAGATCCCAAATATATCAAGAAACTATACAACTTAGTGGCTACATAAGCCATGTCTTTAATGGGGAGAAAAGGAAATGGAAGAAGAAAGAAAAACGGGGAGAAAAGGAAATGGAAGAAGAAAGAAAAACAATCAGGCACAAGATGAAGAATGAGACTAACAGCTGACTGGAAACTTGGAACTTCAATATCTTAAAATCTAAGCAAGACAACTGCATCCAATACTCATGCCATCTCCTACATTATTAACAGGTACTTTAACCAGGCAAAATGTTACATTAGCTAAGCTTGAGACAATGTATAATTTTCAAAGTCTGAGTTCCGAAATTTCGGACAGAATATTTTGTTTAAACCATTAATGAATTCTCTGCCTCTTGAATTTCTGAAACCTTGTCATCAAGTTCATTAAATTCTTTCACATGTTACCACTGAGACCAAAGTAATCTTTTGGTATTATCATTTTTTTAAAAACAAAAATAAGTATGTTTCGTCAGTAAAATTTAAAGGAAATACTATAATAATAAATAAATTCACCATAATTAACTTCTGGCATTCCGATGGCTGATTTACTCACAGCACTTACCTGATTATTTTTGTTCTTTCCCATAAATCCTGTTGCTTTCATAGAAATCCGAAAAGTTAATTTCTTGTCTATGGACTCTTTATCATATAGCTTACTAACTCCAGATTGTAAGTTATTGTCACTATTATTATTGTCACTATTACCACAGTAAAGTATTTCAGCATCAGAATAACATCTGGATGTGTTTTCATCTTTACTATCATCAGATATTCCAATCCTGTGGATACTTGATTTATCTCCTTCATCAATAATTTGCCAAGTACACAAATTATGAGAATATGGACTGAATTTCATCTCTTTGCTGTTTTCTTTCACTCTGAGTCTCTTTCCTGGGGGAGACTCAGCTACTGTGAAATCTTGAACAGATTTCCATGTAGCAAGAGCTCTGCACCAAATCACATGATCTGGAATTAACTTCATCACCGAACTTACGAGATTTCTTCTATCTAGAAAGGTACAGACATCAGTATCTTATAGAAACTGATTTTAAAACAAAAGATTTCAAGTATGTTTCTATCTAAATGAAGCAAAACACCACCCAAAGTTTGAAAACTGTTTCTGTGTAAATCTCATTTCTATATGTTCTTGTATAATCCTGAATCGATACATCAACAAAATTTCAAGTGCCTGTCTCTTCATTACTGATATGCTTACACTAAGAGATGTAGCAGTAAAAAATTTAAGATGCTATCAGTTGGATAACAAACAAGATGCTGACAGTCTTTCCTATTTTCTCCTAACATCTCCTTTTAGTGTCTTTCATTCAACTTTGATCACAAGATGCTTGAAATTAACAAATATGTTTATCTAACTGCTTACTGTGTAAAGCTTTGAAAAAATAATATATTTATCTGCTTACTGACTGTGTAAAGCTCTGAAAATACTGCTTGATGACTGTATAAAACTCTGAAATTATAAATAAGTTTATCTAACTGCTTACTGACTGTAAGGCTTTGAAACCATAAATATAGTTATGTAACTGCTTACTTATTGTGTAAAACTTTCAAAATAAGAGCTCTGATATATTTTTTAAAAATACTCTAAGCATAAATATAATAAATAATGTTTCCCTGTGTATGTGGCCATCCTCTATGATGTTTGTCTGTGTATAAACATTGTACTGCATGACCTTCAGCCTGTTATTGACCCCACAACAATGTTCATGCTGAATACAAATTTTATTTCATAAAAAGACTCATTTTTTTCTGACTAGCAAATAATGGGAACATCTTTTTTTTCAAACCATCAAAGAGTCCTTGCATAGATAACAAAGTTTTGGAAACACTACTGCACTTCTTGTATTTATATGTGCATATATCCATTATAATTAATATTGAATTTTTGTGTGTGATCAGAGGAACAGAACTGGAATGAGAATAAAACTTTTTTTTTAAAATTGTAATATAACAAGAAAATTACACAAGCAGCAAAATTTAGTTCTATGAATTATTCAACAGATGTTTCAAACAAGAATTTACATTAGATATTTTTGTTGCTGGAATCAAACTCATTTAGTTTGATAAAAGATGGTGATCTATATAAGGAACAGTATAATTTCATTAGCTATAAAATGTCCTTCATTTGGTTAATATTTTATATAAGTCTGGATTTCCTACTTTGTTTCACAGAATCAGTATTAGATTTATAGTTTGTGCAATCCTGATACTGACTTGTACATGGTATATACATCCTATATTGATTGATGAAAAGGTTTCCAGCATTGTAATTCACATAATTACCTAAACTCAACATAGAAGGTTTTGTGCTAGTTGAAAAAGCTCATACTGTCAGAAAATCACTAATATTCTGGTTGAAGGATTATATATTACTCCAATCATCATCTCAGGACTTGTTAAAATGGCATTTCACAACAATTCAACCAATGATTAAGGATATAAAAGCAGCCAAGCGATTTCAAATTTTTATGTGAAATGTATGTGTGTTTGTGTGTGATTTGGATTTTTAACATAGCTTTAACAACATTCCAGTCATATCGCTAGGATGTCTGCAGTGTGGCAGTTTATAGTGATGTCTAGCACTGGGGCATCATACTGCAGACAGGCAGCATCATGTCCCACCCAGTCACATTATCCTGACAACAGGCCGACCAGTCCTAACACTAATCTCTTAATGCTGAGTACCTAGCAGGTAGATGCTAGTACCATTTTTATAAGTCTTTGGTATGAATGGGCCGGGGTTTTTTGAACCCGTGACCTTCTGCATCCGAGGCGGATGCTCTAACCACTTAAGCCACCAGAGTGGTTTTATGTGTAATGCACTTAAGAAAGCTAGATGAGTAATTTAAGTGTATTCTTACAGTATTCCAGTATAGCAAGTATTTACCAGAAAGAGGGAACTCCTCTCAATCTGCCCAAAATTGGGAGAGTACCACACTAAGGGGAGGTTAGAAGTTATTTATCTATTTTGTTTTTGTTACCATTTAATGGCAATGACTTTATCAGGACTTCTATATCCTCTGCACTGTCTGTAAACCACCACAAAAAAATCAGTCATCCACTTCATTAATAAGTGCTAAGAATGGCAACTAACAGTTCGTCATCAAGTCATGGTCATTTATTAGTAATTTTAATACCCCTTCCGTCCTAATTATAGATGCATAAGCATTGGCTAAATTCCAGGAAATCAAAGTTCTAAATACAAACCATCCTGAATGGGAATGGCTTATGAAACGTAGACTATGGCAAGTTTTGACGCAAAGATAAAACTACTGAATTTACTACATGTGTATTATAATTATTGTGCCCCATTATATAACACATGTGGGAATTTTATTGCACTACTTCTCCTGCTTTAAACTAGTATTCTTGTTGGAGCTGCTCGGAGAATAGGAGAAATCCCTTATCACCCAGCCTGGATGCAGCATTGTTCATGTAGTACTCTGTGAGTAATCTAAATATATTCTTATAATTCTTGGTAATGTAAGGGTATTCTTCTAGCACTCAATGAATAACAGAAGATTATTATTGTAGTACTTTATGAGTAATCTATGAGTATTTCTGAAGCACTCTGAAGATTCTTTAACTTCCCATAACATAATCTAGTAACATGGAATTTGGCTAAAAACTGCATTCTAGCAAATAGTTAAATTTATGGCATTCTATTTCCAATGATAAAACATTATGGAATTCTATTGCCAATGCTAAAACATCATGGAATTCTATTGCCAATTCTAAAACATTATGGCATTCTATTGCCAATGCTAAAACATTATGGCATTCTATTACCAATGCTAAAGCGTTACTGAAATCTATTTCCAATGATAAACATTATGGAATTCTACTGCCAATGTTAAACATAATGGTATTCTATTGCCAATGATAAAACATTATGGAATTATATTGCCAATGATAAAACATTATTGAAATCTACTGCCAATGATAAAACATTATGGCATTCTATTGCCAATAATAAAACATTAAGAAATAGACACTCTTAAAGCTTACCCAGGTTGTTGGATTTACAGTGAAGAACTTGTACAAAAATCCTCTCGACTGACTTGAGCTGTAAAATGTCCCTTGCACATGAAGGCTCTAAACTGAAGTAGACTTTTCCATCTGTGACCTCAATCTTAAACAAAACATTTAAAAAATAACAAATATATTAAAAAGGCTCTACTCTAAGTTGTAAAATATGTCAACATGTAACTGTAGCAAGTGGTGTAATTTTCACTTAAACATGCTTATGAAGATATTTAAGTTCAACAAACAACATATTACCATGTCTTCAGCATTTCAATATTGTTGTTATTGTTGTGGGGTTAACACCATTTTCCAGCACAAGATAGTCAATACATGGTGTCCTGTATATCTAGTGGAGGAAGGACCCAGGAAAACCATGCAAGTATTGCAGTGGTAACATGTATAAATGATATGGATGATTTGCTGCATCATCAGGTCAGTTTTTGTTAATTGCAGTACTATAAACACTACAGCTACAAATGCTATTTGAGTTAAACGTTTTCATAATCAGAATTTAACCACACTGAATCTTGAGTTCCTTTTAACTCAGCTGTGCCTGTTCTTTTTCTTACCAATGAGGACATTAGTTTTGATGATTTCTGATCCAAATAAAGTAAAATGACAATGTTGTGATTGCTAAAACTATCACCTGAAACAAACAGAATTATGCTGCAGCTGAAAATTTAATGTATCAGTGTATCAGTTCCTGTTTTGGTGTCAGCATCAGAACTGTCTGGCTAGAAAGTAAATATTTTGGAAGTACTGAAATCCAAGTATGAACTTCGTGGTAGTCAGTGTAAATGCCCAAAATTCTTTTTGATGTCATGGATGATCATGATACTTTTATGCAATTTGTTTCATAGTGTTTTGTATATTTAATCTTTATTGTTTGTTGGTTTTTCTTCATGGTTATATGTTATGTATATTTGTATTTTGCAACTGACCTTAGTCCAAAATCAAGATAATGGTCTACCTGACCTGTGACATTTATTTTGTAAACAAAATAATACATAGCTAATATTTCTCTATGAATATAGATTAAATATTCAGATCATTATTAATGGAGGCAAACATGATTACTTATATCTGAATGTAGGATATTAGTTTTCACTTGAAAATTCCTAAATTTGTTCACAACTTTGAATGTTTTAGCGAGGAGACTGACCTACATCCTGGCTCTATTATTGTGTCTTAGTTTTTAAATCAATGTTGTTAACTTGAAAAATTACTCATTCTTGCCTTAACATCTGAAGCAGAATCAGTCTTATTCTTGTGTTCAGTTTTTAATTTGGGTGGATTTATTTACTCAAATTATTCACTGGAATTACAAAGTGCTCATTAATACTTCTTGGACTAAATCATAGTGAATTCAGTCAGTGTCATTTTGGAATTATATTATTGTGATACATCAAAAGACTATTAGCACTTTGTTTCATTCCAAGCCATTGGTACATTAGCACTTTTGAGACTACAGATGCATCAACACATACAATATTGGAATTTATTTGGAATACCACTGGAATTCAATTGGAACTTCATACATTTGGGTATGTGTGTGCGTGTGATTTGGATTTTTAATGAAGCTTTAACAATTTTTCAGTCATATCACTACGATGTCTGCAGTGTGGCAATTTATAGTGATGTCTAGCACTGGGGCATCATGCCA
The DNA here is from genome assembly GCA_016617855.1 of Megalonaias nervosa. Taxonomy (NCBI): domain Eukaryota; kingdom Metazoa; phylum Mollusca; class Bivalvia; order Unionida; family Unionidae; genus Megalonaias; species Megalonaias nervosa. Next base: position 135,485 of record JAECUM010005266.1, read on the forward strand.
CAGACATGTAGCATGATGCCCCACCCAGTCACATTATCCTGACACCAGGCCAACCAGTCCTAACACTAACCTCTTAATGCTGAGCGCCAAGTGAGGCAGCTGTTAGTACCATTTTTATAAGTCTTTGGTATGACTTGACTGGGGACTGAACCCACGACCTCCCGCATCCGAGGCAATGCTCTAACCACTAGGCCACCGGAGCGGTATCATACATTTGGACATGTGACAGAATTTGTAGGACTATTTGGGATTTAATTCACAATATTGTAAGTTCTTTTTTAAATTTTCACTTTGTATTCTAAAGAAATAAATTATTTGTTGAATTTTACAAAATTTGTTGGTGTTTGCTCTTTTCTGTTATTTATTTTATGACCTTAGACTCAAAACAATGTGTTGTTTTAATACAAATTACATGTGTCATTCTGCTTGTCTTTTTATGAAATCATGCCTGTACAACCTTGATCTGGACCAGTTTGGTTTTACATCATATTAACATTGTTACACTGTAAAATGTCAACATTTACAGAAAGCTATACCAGGAAAAATATTACTGTGCTAATTTTTGAAGGTATTGTTACGTGTCTTAGGCTTGTATAAAGTAACAAAGAAAAGAGCGAAGCCAACAAGCTTTATAAATTTTAACCGAATAATTTATTTCCCTAGAAAACAAGGTAAAATATGAAAATGGACTTATGGTTTGTGAATCTAATCCAAAATTTAATCCTAGAATTTAAAAATATAAGTCCTATCACTAAAAAGTTCTAATTGAATCAAAGTTTGAATCCCGATGATGTTCCAAGATGGAAGACGATGATGTCCTCTATAACCTGTTGTGTGCTGTTGTGTCAACAGTACCTGGTTGAATTTTATGAATCAAGAATGACATTCCGGCTTTAGAATTCCAAATAATTTCCAACAAATGTCTTTGTCCAAGAATTATGGTGATCACTGGTATTTTCCTGGGAATAAAAATTATTAAATCCAAAAAATAGAAGAATTTTAAATCAAACTGGCATCAACATTAAAAACACCTTGAGCTCTGAAGGTGTAAATTACGACTGAATTAAAATCACTGAGATATGAGTATTAAACCCAACTACGATGCACTTTCAGATCCGCGTGATGGATCACATGGTCACTTAGTTCGAATGGCGTAGTAAGACCATAGGCCGGCTGACACGTTCACGTATAGACAAAATTTGATTCTACCTAACGAATCTTAAGATTGAATAAAAATTTAAAAAAGTTGTTTACATGCAAGCCAAATATGACCTTGATTATGACCAATGATTTTCACTCTGTGTTTACCAATATCTGAATCAAGATCAGGAACTAGGTCAGCTAAAACTACAATGTAGCAACGAACTGCGTTTTTATCAGGTCAAAACAGAAAACTGAATTTTGCAAAAAATATGTCAAATCCAGTGAATAAAGTTATCATTACAATAACATGTAATGAAATAAAAATAAAATAAAAGAGAATTTAAAACCAACACACAAGTAATTAAATTACATATACATAACAGTATCAATGTGGTTTCTGAAGATTCAGCAGTTGTGATTATGCATTTGTAGTAATAAATTCCAATCTTTCATTGTTCTTGGGGAAAAAATAAACTTTTGAAATATCAGTTCATATAATCCTATGGAAAGTATCTTGTGGATGTATTCATTTTGAGTTCTACTGGTTCATTTTTGTTTGGTCAAACTGAAACTGGGAATTTCTTTTTTGTTATTTTCAACCTTTGTGAAAAAAAATATATTATCCTGTTATGAAGTTTAATGGTCTCCAAGACAACTTATTCAATAATGAGGTTATACATCCTTGGGTAAGTCCTAACAAACATGGTTGTTTACATATGAAGTTTCTCAATTTCATCCTGTCTGGGGGGTTCCAAACAGTACAACATATTAAAATATACATCTAACAAAACCCTTAAAAGCTGATTCATTTGCATTTTGCAAACAAGATGACAAGCTATGTCATAGTAGGCCTAAAATACAATTTGCTTTCATCAGATGGTTCCATTTCATATCAGTAACTGTCACTCATATATTTTTTTTCATTGGAATTTTCTAAAAAAGTACCTTCTAATAAATATGATATACTTTTTCAAAGAATTTTCGTTCCTTTTAGGTTGCATTATTTGGCATTTTTTGTTTCAATCACATGCTATAGTCCTACATTGTAAGACACCTCCCTTGATATTTGTGTTTTTGGGTCACCCAAAAAGACAAATATCAGGGGAGGCATCTTACATTGTAGGACTATCACATGCACCATTTTCAAGTCCACTGTCCTTGTTTATTAATGTCATTTTGTAGTATTTTCGAATGCTGAATTGAGGGCTTATTTTTTTTGAAGCAAATATAGTTAACACTGGTCAAATGTAATCACAATTGTTTCAATGAATAAACTTTATCAAACTTTAATGGACTTTGGCATTCTTCAGCTATCAGCATTCTTCAATCAACTGAAATGCTGGACACAGATTTTGAAAGATAGCAACCTCTAGAGAATGCATGGATATACTTCTGCAAGGAAATCAAAGTATGGTATGACCAAAACAACCAGACTATAATTTGTGCAATGTGTCAAAAAGTGCTGCCAAATATGTGAGATAGTATTGAAATTTCGCCTCTAGTTGCGAGGTCGACTGATTTTGCAGCATGCTACAGAGCACCACTTAGGCAGTAGAACGTCGCCGCCGTCCCCCCCCCCCTCGTATACTAAGGTCGACGTTTAATACTGTTGTTGTTGTTGTTGTTGTAGGGCTTAACGCCATTTTTCAGCACATGATAGGCTATACATGGCGGCCAGTATTAATGGTGGAGGAAGAACCCAGGAAATCCCCGGGAAGAACCACCGACTCACGAGAAGCTACTGGCAAGCTTTCTCACATATCTACATTTGCCGAATCTGAGACTCAAACCCACGCAGACGGAGGTGAGAAGGCAGTGATCCGTAACGGAGAGCGCTTTAGACCACTCAACCACTCGGGGCCCCCGTTTAATACTGTAGGACTATCGCCACCACTTGGGCTTTTGTCTACGCTCTTCGTAATCTTGCTAAAGACCAGTACTATCCTTGAAACCACCACCACTCCACATCAACAAACGGTGCTGGGAGAGTCTACTGACCAACAAGTTATTCTCTGCCTTTTTTTTTTTATTTATTTATTTATTTTTTTTTAAATTTATTTCTGACATGGCCATGTCCTGAAAAAAGGCGCTAAACAACCACCGGGGCTCGTACCATTGTTTACAATTTACCTGTCGTACATGTACTGTAGTAGTTATAGTTATTAGTACATGTACGACAGGTAAATTGTAAGCAGCGATACGAGCCCAGGGTGAACAACTTGATGGTCAAGTTGGAGAGTGCAGTGTAGCGAGAATTATATTACTGAACCTTTTCTGCTAAAATGGATAGTCCGAACAAATTTAACAATTCTCTGTGTGTAAACTTTTCTGTTCCTCGACCACACGTGCAATAAAACTCCATGATATTTTTGGATGTGAACGCTTATCAATTGCAACTTGATGTAAGTATTAGTTTATCTCGCGCATAGTTTAAGGGACGCTACTCTAAATACTCAGTGCGAGGTATATTCACCTATATAATAAATTAGCTCCGGCAGATGATAGACCGATATATACTTTACAAGGGGCTTCATAAATGTCGGCCAGAGTTTTTAAATTTGATGTTTTACCCCATATCATTTCTTTTGAAGGAAATACCCCTAAAAATCCAGTTGTTCGTGGCTTATAAAATCAGAACTTGTTTTATGCAAGAAATGGATTTCATCAACTAAAAATATAGTTTCGTTGAAAATATAGCTTCATGTTTCTTTGGTGGGACAGAGGGTAGTTAATACATGTTTCTTTTATACCTGGAATGAACTTACCAAAGGTGCTGGCCAAGATTATTTCACCAGTTTTAATTCAGTTTATGTCTTTCATGACAAACGGGTTTACCAGGTTTGAGGCGATAGTTCATCCGATCCCTACATTGTTAAAGCCTTCAAGGCTAAATTGTTAACACTGTTAAGGCCTAAGACATTGCCCCTGATGGTTACATTTCGGGAGTCGCGGTCTTATGCGTGTGAACTGCGCTGTGTAGCATTTTCCGAGGTCGACTGTCATCGGAACGAAATGTCAGATGTTCAGGAATATCTCACACACTTGGCAGCCCATATCGACGCTTTCTACAAATTAATGTCATATTGCCTTAGACGAACTTTACTTGCTCGGATGTATTTTTTTCTAATAAATTCAAATTATCACACAAGCAAATGGGCTTGTTTTCAAGTACTGTTAACCTACATTTCAGTTGGCTGGAATGCAATGGAAGCCGGAATGCAGAAATATATATTAAAGAAAGTGTTAGCTAGCGTCGTTTTGTTCAAGATACCATCCTTTTAACTGATTTCGGAATTCGCTGTATACGGTATAAGTACGGACGTGAAGGCAATGAAGTTCCCCTGGTATTCATTCAGTTTTTATTTAATTTATTTTGTATACTTGACCTTTGTCCATGATTGAGGACATGTCTTCTTAGTAAGCTATAAAAGGTGTTTTATTTAGGTTTCAGTTCAAGACCCAGCCTTGTGTATGACCTTAGAAGATTCTAGAAACGAATTTGTTTGCAGTTTTAAGTCATTTTTAATTAAGATGATCAAGTTTTTCAGAAATAGTTATTGATCAAGTGGGCAGGTATATAAGTTGGAGATCAACAAGATTATTCATTCGTCCTTTTATCATCAGTCCGGAATCGTTTACCTTATATAATATAATTTGAGATGAATCAGTTATCTATTCATTGGAATTACAAAATGCTTATTGACTATTTGAACTAAAACACTATTTTGACGTTATTGTGAATTCATTCAAAGACACTGTGGAGCATATTATTGTCATACATCAAAACTGCTGGCACATCAGCTTATTCGGGGCTATTGGTACATCAAAACATTCAAGATCTGTAATTTATTTGGAAACTCTATACATTTGGACTTTAGATAGAACTTTCAGGATTATTTTGAATTTAATTCATAATACTGTAAGTTCCTTTTAAATTTTCTCTTTGTATTACTGGGAAATAAATTATTTGTTGAATTTTACAAAACTTGCTGGTTTCATTTTTTGTAACGTAATTAAAGACCATAGAGTCGTAACACAAAGGTAATGGTAAATCGCCAGTTCACACTTGATGTTTTCCTTGAAAATATCTGCCAAGTAAGGCGATTAATGGGAACGCTTCCTTTCTTTGCGAGAGAGATTTTTGATGTGCTTCGTTTGCAGAGAAGTCAGGGGAGGTAATGATTGGTCATGCGAGTCTCTATACCACTTTTTCAATATCAACTCTTTTTTTTTATGAATGTCCATCCATCATCCAGACCATTCCAACGTGTCTTCTGAACTCATCATCAAACATTGTTTGTGTTGTACGTGACTAACATGCCGTTTCTGACTAGGATGACTGATGTGACATCCATAACTGTTTTTTGTCAGGCCTGTGATTCTTTCAGCCACTTCATGAACAAAACGGGACATTGTTATTTTTGTTTATGTTGGGGTTTTTTCTTCTTGTTCTGGCCATCTTGACAGTATTTTTGTTTTCTTTACGGCCTAACTCAAGGACATTGTGTTTACTATGTTCTTTATTATGATTTTATTAACAAACTTCTAATTATAACTATGATTTTATTTTGTAAACATTTGAAATCCTCAAAAATGAAATTTTTCAATAGATAATAGTTCTTTTTTTTTTATAGAAAATGTTAACTGTGACCTGATGTAAAGTAGAGGACTATATGATCTTGTTTTTCTGTAAATTATTTATTTGTGCTACACGATCTTGACGCAAAATCATTGTTGTGTTCAGTGTTTCATCTGGGCTGAAATCGATCTTTTCACTTTATTCACTGGAATGCAAAGTGCTCATAAAAAATTGACTTGGTTTTATAGTGAAATTTCAAATAAGGATATATTCTTGGATTGTATTATTGTGATTCAGTGAAAAGACTTGGCACATCACCACGACACAGGCCAACAAAGGCACATCAACACTTCCATTTATTTTGGATTAACACTAAAGGTTATTCAGACCTTTATTAGGACTCGTGTTAGAAATTCTAGGATTATCTGGGATTTAATTCACAAATTCTTTTTACAGTTTTCACTTTGTATTCTAGGGAAATAAATTATTTGTTGAATTTTACAAAACTAGTTGTTCTCATTCTTTTCTATTACTTATTTTAAGACCATAGAATTCTAATAATTTAAACAAACTGTCTAGAAAGCGCGATAATGCACTGCCTTTCATGTGTTCAAATAGATAAATCTTTTTTCTCCTAATAAATTTTCAAATTTTTGTTCAGATGCCTGGGGTTGGTGTGTATAAAAGACCATTTTAATTTGAATAAATAAGTTAGTTAGTTAGTTAGTTATGCCCGTCACTCCTGCCGGGGTATAGGCCGCCCACAAAAGATCGCCAGAGACTTCTGTCCTGTGCCATCCCCTCAAGCTGACTCCAGGTGTGACCCAGCTTAGTGATGTCCGCCTCAAGGTCACGTCGCCAGGTGTTTCTTGGTCGACCCCTTCTCTGCTTGCCTTGTGGGTTCCACCTCAATGCCTGTCTGGTAATGTTGGTTGTTGGCTTACGTAGGGTGTGTCCAATCCCACCTTCTCTTCATGATCTCGTCCTCTACCGGAAGCTATGAGGTTCTCTGCCACAGGTTGGCGTTGCTGATGGTGTCTGGTCAGCGGATCTGGAGAACTCTTCTTAGGCAGCTGTTGATTAAGGTCTGAACTCTCTTTACGGTCGACTTGGTGGTTCTCCAGGTCTCTGCTCCATGCAGTAGGACTGACTTCACGTTGGAGTTGAACAGTCTGGTCTTGGTAGTCAAAGAAATTCTTTGGAGCTCCAGATGTTCTTGAGCTGTATGAAAGCTGCTCTCACCTTTCCGATCCTTGCCTTGACGTCTGCGTCTGTGCCAACCTGCTGGTTGATAATGCTGCCCAGGTACGTGAAGGACTCCACCTCTTCCAGGGGATTTCCATGCAGTGTGACTGGATGATTACTGACATAATTGATCTTGAGGATCTTGGTCTGTGCTGATGTGGCTGCCAGTATGTCGGTCTTGTCCTGCATTTGTTGCTGACTGTGAGACAAGACGGCAAGGTCATCGGCAAAGTGCAGGTCCTCAAGTTGACTCCACAATGTCCACTGGATCCCATTTCTCCGCCCATTGGTGGACGTCTTCATAATCCAGTCGATGATGAGAAGGAAGAAAAACGGCAACAGCAAGCAGCCTTGCCTCACGCCAGTCCGCACTAGGAAGCTGTCTGAGTGCTATCCTGCATGGATGACTCTGCAGGACTTTCTGTTGTAAGTGTTCTTGATCAGGTTCTCCAGTTTGGTTGGGATGCCGTAGTGGCGAAGAGTTTCCAGAGTGTCTCTTGGTCCACGCTGTCGAATGCCTTCTCATAATCGACAAAGTTGATGTAAAGCGAAGAATTCTACTCCAACGATTGCTCGACTATGATGCAAAAAGTAGCTATTTGGTCCGTACACAATCTGTTCTGCCGGAAGCCCGCTTGCTCGTCTCGTAACTGTGGGTCTACGGCCTCCTTCATCCTCTCCAAGAGGACCCGGTTGAAGACTTTCCCTGGTACTGACAGGAGTGTGATTCCTCTGTAGTTGGAGCAATTGTTGATATCATCTTTCTTGGGGATCTTGATGAGATATCCCTCCTTCCAGTCAGTCGGTATTTCTTCTTCCTCCCAGATCTTCTCAAAGAGGGGGTATAGCATTTCCACTGAAGCCTCTAGGTCTGCTCTGAGGGCTTCTGCTGGGATGTCATCAGGTCCGGCTGCCTTGCCGTTCTTCAGCTGGGTGATAGATTTCCTGGTCTCGTCTCTGGTGGGGTTGTCACAGCGTATGAGATCTGCGTTGGCTGGATGGATTTCTGGGGGATTTAGTGGTGCTGGCCTGTTCAACAGCTCTTCAAAATGTTCTGCCCATCTATTCATTTGGTGTTCTGTACTTGCTATGGTCTTTCCCTGCTTGTCCTTTATGGGTCTCTCTGTTTTGCTATAGTTGCCGGACAGCTTCTTGGTGATGTCGGATAGCTTCTTCATGTTTTCACTTCCGGCCGCTTCTTCTGTCTCTGCTGCCAGTCCTTCAATGTGGTTTCTCTTGTCTATCTTGATCCTTCTTTTCACTTCTCTGTGGGCGTCAGTGTACTCTTTTTGTACCTTTACTTTTGAAGCTCTTGTCCTACTGCTATTTACTGCTGCTTTCTTCTGTTTCCGCTCCTTGACTTTGCGCAATGTTTCGGCTGAAATCCATTCTTTCTGCTGGTGCTTCATGGGGTCTAGTACTTCTTGGCATGATGATTTTACTGCCTCCTAAACTTTCTGCCATCTGTTGTTCGCATTGTCTTCCTCATCTTCGAAAAGCTCTTGTAGCACTTAGTACTTGTTATTAAGCGTCAGTCTGTATTCTTCTTTAGTTTTCTCATCTTTCAACAGGCTGATGTTATACTTTGTTTTCTTCTCTTTTGTGCCCATCCATTTCTTCTTCAGTTTAAGTTTCAGCCTTGCGACAACTAAGTGGTGGTCAGATGCCACATCTGCTCCCCTCTTCACCCTCACATCTTGCAGGGATCTTCTGAACTTCTTGGCTACGCAGATGTGGTCAATCTGATTTTCTGTCACATGGTCTGGTGATATCCATGTATTCCTGTGGATTCTCTTGTTGGGAAAGATGGTACCCCCGATGACCGTGTTGTTCAGTGCACAAAAGTCTGCGGATCTCTCTCCATTCTTGTTCATCTACCCCAGGCCATGGATCTGCATGGCTTGTTCGTACCCTGTGTTGTGTGACCCAGTTTTGGCATTGAAATCACCCATGAGGATGTTGATGTTTTTGTCTGGGAAGTTCTCTACTATGTTCTGTAATCTGTTGTAAAACTGGTCCTTCTCTTTTTCTTTGCCGTCATTTATTGGAGTGTAGCACTGTATGACGTTCATCTTTATTTTCTCCTTCTTGGTCCTAGACATTGCCATGAGGATTCTGGACCCATGTGGCTCCCATCCTATCAGTGCATTATATGCTTGCTTTGACATCACGAGCCCCACCCCCTGTGTATGAGGCGCATCATCTTCCTAATGTCCTGAATACAGTAGTATCTCTCCTGTCATCAGTCTTCTTTGTCCAGATTGAGTCCATCTCGTCTCGCTAATGCCCAGTAGGGATAGGTTGTAGTTCCTCATCTCTTCTGCTACCTGTGCTGTTTTTCCTGCCTCATACATTGTCCTCACGTTTCATGTTGCGATGTTAATTCTCCTGTTTGATAGGAGGGTGATCTGCTTTATGGCTTCTGCGAGCTTGTGGCTTTCATCACACAGCGTCATAAATCTTCCAGAAGAAGTCCCTTCCTCTCTTAGGCTTTCAGTTTCTGGTTTTTCTTCTGTTGGTGTTTTTGTAGCAAGTTGGGTTTTACAGGGTCGAGTTGCCGCATGCCCAACCCTCCTCCTTTTACATCCAGGCTTGGGACCGGCAATGGCAGAGTTAAAATAAGTTATTTAACATATACTATTTGTCCATGGAACTGACAAAAAATGGTTTATGAGCATACATGTATATACTTCAAAATTAGACATTTGTACTATCCCATTCATCTCCAAGGCAGTCATGGTAGCTAATTTGTTAGAGTGTTGGTTTTGTAATCAAAGATCAAGAGTTCAATAACTGCCCAGGTCAGCCTGCATCGGTTGTCTTGGTGTGTGTCCTTGGGAAAGGCACTTGGTTCAAACTTCATGATATAACCAATAATGTGTTTAAAGTGGTACTACAACCAGCAAAAATGACCTCAATTTGTCTCAGTTTATAACACTGTCTTTTATAGCACACACACACACACCCACACCCACAACCCCATGTCCCTCTTCTGAATGAGACAGCATGCTACCAGCAAGAATTTTGAATGTACATGTTATTTTCATGGAATGAAAAAGTAAAACACGAACATAAATCTGGTGTTGTTCTCATCAAATGAAAAACACACAAACATAAATTTAATGTTTTCTTATAGAATGAAAAAGAAACACAAGAACATAAATTTAGTCCATATCTATTTAATAAGTCATGCTACTACTCACCAGTCAATAAAGTTTTATTATTCAAAGCCAGCATTAAAAGTACAAACCTCTGGCTTTTCTTAATTTATGTAAGCTTAAGCAGTTTCGTAATTTTCCATCTTTGACATTTTAAAATCCTTCGACTCTCTGCACACAAATGCTGTCTGCAGAGATCATTCTGCTTTATTAATCTGGACCACCAGGCATACCCAAAAGTTTAATTTTTAGATATCCCCATTGAATGTTAGTAAATCTTGTTTTGCCACATTCCACTCTTACTGTCAAACATGTCTTACAAAGTTGGTGCTTAATTTTACATTTATCTGAACTAGAAGTTATCCTAATCATACAAATCTTTGGATTGCTCGTAGGTTCCACTCTGTAGTTTTGAACTTTACAAACGATTTAGATTTTTAAAGAAAAAGAATTTCCCAGGTTCCTCACTGGCTATCCTGTATATTTAAAAGATTTTGTACATCTTAAGTACTGTTATAATAACTTTTCATAACCTTTAGTTTTGTGTATGATTTTTTCTGAATGGTGTAATTGGGTAATAGAGAAAATGTCCTGGACTTACTTCAGATGTGCACAGCTCTCTGAAAAAACTGGTTTAGATAGTGCATACTTTCCACAAGAAAAAGAAATCTCAGTCACAGTACATAAAGGTAGTAATGAGGTATTCCAACATTCTCTCCACTGTGCATGTTGCCAATACCAACTTCACCTTATACTGGCCCTTCTCTCAGAAGGGTGTAATAACTGCAGAGTGAAACCTTGAGTGCATGTTTATCATAATAAGTCAGGTCCTAATCCGGACCCAAATATTTGGGTGAAATGACCTCTTTCTAGCCAGTCTTGGGAATATTTTCATGTCATATTATTTAAATGATGATGAAAAATTATTAAAAGTTTGTAATATATTAAACGTTTGTAAAAAATTTAGTTTTTCATGCAACTGCAACCTCAAAAATTTGGTCTCAGTTGAAAACTGCCATAATCTTCCATAACAGAAGTCCTGCTTTCATATATATATATATATATATATATATATATATATATATATATATATATATATGATGAAATGTTTCAATAAAATTATTAATTATATTTGCAATGGGCCTATATACACCCCTAGAGACACACCGGTAATCTGCTTCAGACTGAGCTACAAATTGAATTTTTCACTTGTTTTTCAAAGGTCAGGTGTGAAATTGCACCAGGAATTCCATACTTTTGTAATTTATGGTATTTATAATCATCAAATTAGCACCAAAACTGACTCAGAACATATGACTTCTTGCATCTTTCCACCATCCTATTCGAAGGAAAAACTGACAAAAAATTTGAAATGTTCATTATTGTGACATTCTGAAGCAAAATGGAGTGAGGTAATGTCATGAGACTTCCCCTTTTTGGCCTGTTTAGGTAAAGTGACTGACTTGGTGTTGATTATTTCATCCAAATTACCCACTAGTATGTCCCTGTAAGTATTTGGACTCTTCAACATACATGTATGCACACTGTCGAAAAGCCGACGAGGGAGCAGACAGCTCCCCATTTTCGTAACGATGAATATGTAGCCCTTCCTTATTCAACAGTTGTGTTTGAGCAGTTGTTTGGACAGATGACAGTACATATTGGTAGTGTTCGCTACACAAAATTGTGTGCTTTGAATTGCTCAAATTGAACACATGGCCTGAGATTCGTCTGCCAAGGTATGCTTGGTCTAGTGTGAAACACTAAATGACTTAACTGATTGCTTTATTTTTAATGCTATTTTTCACAAACTATTTCATGCTTTTGTTTTTAACTGAAATGGAGTATAGTTTTAAATAGTGTTAAATATTCTAGTTAGCTGACTTGTGTCTGCAGGTAAATATGCTGCAAAGCTTCTTATAACTGAGATAGAAGTTTAACAAATTTATGGTGCCATATGATTATTGGGCACCTTTATTCCAAATACACCTTTAAGTAACAAACAAAATTACTATAATGTAGCCTGAATTTAATATTATGTAACATGAATAAACGGATAAGTAAAAGTCAGGAGTGATAAGGGTTAGGAGGTTATCAACCATAAGACAGTGTGTTAAAAAATCCCCAAAATACTCATTCTGTGATGAAAAATTCCCAATTCTAGCTGATGGAGGTCCCAAACTGTTATTGTTGGATTCATCCCTATGTCTTGAAACATGATACCTGGTATTCTTATCAAGGCCACATTAATGTCTCTCCCTCCAATGTTGCTGAAGTTGACTATAAAGTCCATGCATGACTGAGTTAAGACACCCTGGACCCACTCTCTCTCTCTCTCTCTCCAAAGGCCAGCATATCCTAAGTTCCAAGCATTGACCAGTAAGAGCTAACACAAATTTATTTCAGACTGCATGGTCCATAAGCCTAAATCAAACTGTAAATGTATTATAAACAAAATACACATCTTATTTACAAATATAGAAACATATGTAAATCTAGTAAATGCTTCTGTCATTGTAAAGAACTGTTATGTTAGACATTTAAAGAGTATTCTGTTCCATCTATCAACAGTCTAAGAATTAAAAAGAATATCTTACTTTCATGGACATTTCAAGAGACAACTCTACTACTGGATATTCAAGTCATCATTGAAAACATACATCCACATTAATTTTTAAAAGATAAATACATTACAATGTGAAAATATGTTACAGGCACTGTTCCATCTAGTAATCTATTAATGAAATTGCAACTCTAGATCTCCTTTGATTTCTGCTAAGTGGTTTCATAAAAGAACAAGCATTTGCCACTGATGTCAGACTTCTGATATGTGGTTAAAAAACCCAACTGACATATCAGTGCAGTGTTAACTGTTTCATTAGCCAAAACAAGATAAGTGTCTGGTTATCAAAAATAATATGTGACCTGACTGCATTTACACTACACTCATGAGCAAGAAGAAGCTGCGATTTGGTAAAGCATATAAATGGAATTCAAAGATATATTCTACATCATCTCTAGATCAAAGTAGAAGACATTATATGCTATACAGAGTCAGAGATACTGTACTATTAGCTATCCTAAACACAAACATTTTGATTTTGAGGGCGAGAAATGTAACGTAGAGTACACGAAAGAACTGCCTGAAGAAGAACTGGTGCTATTACAATAAAGCTGAATCTTGAATCAAATGAATACTTTTTATCTGCAAGTTACACATGTATTAATGTATGTATTAAAATCTTCAAATAAAGGTGAACACACGATATGGATCTTCTTTGATTTCCAGTAACTGAATTTCACTGGAAGAATCTGCAGAAACAGTCCAATTCTTCTAGCAGTGTTCTTCAATTTTATGTCTGATTTATCATAATTCAAACTGACTGGTGGTTATCCATTTCCTAAAATTTTAATTCAGCTTGGTCAGTTCTTTCCTTGGACAAATCCTCCACTGTCCTGTATCTTTGATGCTAAGAATTAAATGTTAACAACGTTGAGTCAATAGGTCATTTTTTGGGTTTCTTCTCTTCTGGTTCATTATCAGACTCCTCATCTTCATCTCTATCATCTTCATTACCTTTAACATTAATAAATAAATGTGTTAATTTAATACACACAAGAAAAGTACTGTACACTTCTGGAGCTGATCGAACTGCAGAAATCAGACATAAGAAATTAACAATAGATCCCCTACCCTGCAGTCTTACAATGTAATACATCAACCCTGATATTTATGTTTTGGGGGTCTTTGCCCAAAACATAAAATATCAAGGTCAGTGTCTTACAATGTAGGACTACCCTTCTCTACTTTATTTTTTTTACTATTATTTAAGACATGTGCATACTGATTTTTAATTGATAATGTTGCAATTTTTGGGAATTGGAATATTTAGAATAATAAATAAAGTTTCTTAAAATTAGTTTTAATTAGAAGTAGCAGAGGGGTGTGTATGGCAAGTTCCTATGAGATTGTGGGTTTTGTAGTATTGTCGGTTCAGATTTTTCGTCATTTTTTTCTGCATACAGCCACCTATCATCTACTCATCTTGTAAACACTACATTACCATAAGTTACTAGTTCTGCATCGTCAGCTGATTTTGGGAAAATGTCTGGATTGCTGACAAGTACACCATTTTAGAAACACACCCATGAATATCACCGGTTCCCAATAATGGCTGTACCCCATGTTCTGAAATAAAATGTATATCTTCTTGAGATCATTATCACTAAACAAATCAGTTAACCAGTCTGTTGTCTGATAATGGCCAACGATGTTATGAAAGAGCCAGATCACATGATTATGGTATTTGTCAAAAACCAAGAGAACGAATCTATAGTAGCAAATAAGAGTCACTCTGTGAAGTATGGATGGTTGTTGTTTTCTGGTGGCTTTTGCAACTGACAGGTGTTGACTTTAAAACTTTGTTGTACACAATTTATTACTCTTCACTGGAACACAGGAGTCTGAGGTCGAAAGCGGAGACCTACTTGTAGGTCTAATTTTGTGGTCCCCTGAGAGCCGCAATCCCGGCGCTACTCTCCCCGTCACAAGTGGTTACATATCTTTAACTGTCTTGGATATATTTTAGTCCTACAATGTAAGACATAGCACATGTTTTTGTTTTAGTGCCATCACGCCCAAGAACAAAAATACGTTGCAGGACTAGGATATATTTCTTTTGGGCGGCACGTGTCAGAATGAATGCCATGGAAGTAGCATCCATTTTCAAGTTGATTTACATTTTGTGCAACATATACATCAAGTTCCCAACACTAGGACAATATTTTTTTCGGCATTACCACGATATGAGATTAACTCCCCTTGCTTAATCTTGAATCTATACGGCGTCTGCTTATCGATCGTTTCCCGCAGTCATCCGATTTAAACTGGAAGTTAAATGCATTTAATATAGAGAAAATAACAACAAATATACATATTTAATACTTTGAAGGTAAGTGTTTTTATTTGTGTATTCGCCGATCGCAAACAGTAAGACCCATGGTACCACAGCCCTCCGGTACTACAGTATACATCTATAATTTAATTACCCTCAACTGCACCATGATTGTTTTGCAGTCCTGCACTTTTCTGTTCCTCCACACAGACGGTCAGCAAATCGTTGGCTTTTTCCTGAACTTTTGAAATTGCTTTGTGCAGGACTGCTAAGTCAACTTTGCCATCTGTATGTCCGACCGGCTCAGACAATATCTTCTTTTCCCCATTTCTTAACCGCAGTGTAAACTGCACGCTCATTTTTCAGTTTCTCTTGTTACTTATGAGTACATGATAATATTTACTAGTTTACAATACATCCCGGATAAAAATATTTGCTTTGCTATTTTCAAGTGTTCTGTAATTATTCATTATAATTTGTTAAAGATAGTTATTGATTGATCGAGTATTTCACATTTGATAATACTTTTTTATTTTTATTTAACTGACAATAATGAACAAAATCCAAACGTGTTACAATAGAATATTTATCTTCCCGCAGATCTAGTTGGTTTCAACAATACTTAAGCAGTTACCTACCTTGAACATTATTATGGCGGTAAGAACGTTTTGTTTCTTTTATAAAATAACATAAAATTATGAGTTAACAGTGTCTTTAGTTGCTGTCAAAATGATGCGTTATTATTTGAGAAAGAAGGTAAGTTAGATAAGGAAGAAATAAATCGTTTTGTTTTGTTTTTTTTAACTTTTGAAATGGCAGTTGCTGTACTGGCAGGTACTCTTAGGGATCCACCTTATCAGGGAAATTGACTTAAGATTTTTATTTTCTGTCAAGATAATATTTGTCAACAAATATAATTAACAGAATTATTCACAGTTTTCTTCATACCAGAGTAAAAAAATATTGTCAATCTATTGGGAGCCCTTTTCCCCCAGAAAATTCGAGACCATCATCACACAAAAGCAAATGGTCGGTAGCTTTATATGCCTCCTGTTTTTCGGTTTCGGCTCGTATCTCGCCCAAACCAGTTCGGCCTGGGACGGTTCGGTCGGGATGTTTCGGCCACAACTGCAATCAGGGCGGTTCGGCCCAGATTAGGTATGGTGAGTGTGTGTGTGTGTGATTTAGATTTTTAACGTAGCTTTAACAACTTTTCACTCATATCGTTACGATGCCTGCAGTGTGGCAGTTTATAGTGATGTCTAGCACTGGGGCATCATGCTGCAGACATGTAGCGTGATGCCCACCCAGTCACATTATCATGACACCAGGTCGACCATAGGGCCAAACCTCTTAATACTGATCGCCAAGCGAGGCTGCTGCTAGTACCAATTTTATAAGCCTTTGTTATAACTCGGCCAGGGTTCGAATCCACAACCTCCCGCTCTAACCAATTAGGCCAGCGGAGCGGTCTAGCTTTGATGTCGTTGGTATTATATATATATATATATATATATAACGGGTAATGATTTAATATTGAATTTATGAAATGAGTTGAATAATGTCCAGCTTTTGCGAGCCTTGACATTACTTTTTATATCCTGGAAAGTTGTTTGTTGTTTTAAATCGGTGGAGGGAGATACAAAGAAACCGGAGGGTGTGCAAATACCATATTATCTCTACTTCATGGGCGGGGTATTAACATCACCGGAGTCTGACATTTAATTAATAAAGGACGATGAAATCTCTGACAACACGAAATCACCTTATCTGTACTATGTGTTAATTTATGGTACCGATAAAGTGGTTTCGTGTTGTCAGAGATTTAATCGTATTTATTGATAAAACGTCATACTCCTGTGCTAACATGAGCCTATGTATATCAACGGAAGTCAGATGTGATTCACATGCGACGCCTTTACAGCCTCTATTCAATTTTTTTAACATGTTCCTTACATGTACTGAGAGAAATTAAACAGTCTTCTAATTTAATACCAGAGTTTTGCTGCATATCAGGGTAGAAATACGTGTAAAATATTGTGGTCCAGCTCTGCTTGGTCATTGTCACTTCCTGAACTTCAAAGGTAAATCAAAAAGAATCCAAAACTAGCCAGTAGCTTTTCTTTTATCTTGATATATTTTTTTATAACGCATTTATTGCACTTTCAGCTGGTATTGTTTGCATTGGTAAAATTAATTTTCCCTAAGTGTACTTTGGACTAGTTCAGGCTTATTTTGCGAGCACACAATATCAACAATTTTGATTAGCTGTTTGTTTTAGGTAGTGCGTAGTTTTCTTAATTACCACATGTAAAGTAATTTTAGTAACAGTATGTAAAAGCAGCATATAGGTGTGCCAACATTCTCTCCACTGTGCATCCTACCAGTGCTTACAACTTCACCTTATACTGGTCCCTTTCTCAGGAGTATGTAATAACCATGTAGTGGAACAGTATGCGCCATTGCTATATGGCGAGTAACTATCTAGTTGTGGATATTATCCCAACGCCAATAAGCTTCCACCACCACACATCTGGTTCTTTAAAAATAAAATAAAAAAGTAAGAAGAGATAAGCTCATAAGAGCTTGTTTCCCACTGGTGCGTTATTGTCGTTGACACTTTTAGCCACTTTTGCTAAATCATCCCTTTCATTTTCTGGAGACTTTTAAAGAATTTTGTACATTCCTTTGTCTAGTGAAATAAGTAATGAAGATCTTAAACGAGTCTGCGTGATCTGTCGCAAAATAAGTAATGAAAATCGTACTAGAGTATACGTGATCTGTTTTAAAATAAGTAATGAAGATCTTATATAAGCATACTTGACCTGCTGCAAAATATTATTCACGCGTTAGAGTATATTGGTTAATAGACATTCATTAAACGTTTACATTTTCAGGTGACATGACTCGGTTCCATATTTAAGTTTGGTTGTAACAAGGATGAGGTATCATGTCCCTCTCTAACACAGAGAAGGAGATGCAGTGTGTTCTCCACTGGTTTGATGGTTGGAGTAAGATGCAAAAAGGAGATTTTCTTAAGGACCTGGCAGACAAGGCTGTACCAGATAATGTAGACACTTTGTTTGAGTCCTTGAGGTACATGGACGTCAGGGACAGACCTCCTAGCATTTTCCAGTGTCAACTAAAACTGTTTACACAGTGGTTTGATGGATGGACTGACAAGGAAAGAAATGATTTTATGATAAAACTTCAACAGCTTGACCCATCATTTGTGGCTGAATTTAACGAACAAGTGTCTCGACAGCAACTCTCAGTAAGACAGGTTGAGACTTGGTCAACAAACAATTAGTTGTATTGTTAATGCAGCTGACTCCGCTACTTTACGGTCTTGCATATCAATAATAGATTTCCGGATATAGATCCAGCCATTCCTGACAAAGACATGACAGTAGGTGAACGTTAAGACAGCTGTTAAAAACATCAAAGCTAATGACAGACCTACACAGAGTCCCACTTTGATTAACTGTGTTGTTTCTCTTTTTTTTAAAAATTTTCATTACATTGATTTTTTTTTGTATTTTTGCAATTCAGTATTTTCTTTCATTATTCTTTTACAGGATGGCACAATAAATATGACCAATTTTCAGTGTCAGTTGTTATATTTTAATATCATCTCTCTCTCTCTCTCTCTCTCTCTCTCTCTCTCTCTCTCTCTCTCTCTCTCTCTCTCTCTCTCTCTCCAGGGCCGGATACGTTCTCGTGTGTGTGTGTGTGTGTGTGTGTGCACAAAATTTCAAAAGGACACCAAAGCAAATGTGTATGTGACTATTTACTCAAAGTGTGCATAATACTCAATAAACATGTGCAAAATTTCAAGTGACAAGTGACCGTACGTTTGTTCATGTGTACATTGTTTGTTTTTTTTTATAGCCGGGAGGGGTTTCCAAACCCACCCTGACCATCTGTGTGTGTGTGTGTGTGTGTGTGTGTGTGTGTGTGTGTGTGTGTGTGTGTGTGTGTCCGCAGCATGGATCAAGGGG